>JAVCKV010141618.1:0-18730 GCA_032274145.1 Herpochondria borealis | reverse complement strand
GAGTTGGTCGATTGCGTCTGATTTGAAATCAGATGAATCTTTACGGATTCCGTGGGTTCGAATCCCACTCTCGCCTTAATCTATAACAAATGCTTAGTTGTGATATAAATTTTTTTAAGTTTCTATGAGTAAAATTTACGATTGGTTTGAAGAACGTCTAGAAGTTCAAGCCATTGCAGATGATATTTCAAGTAAGTATGTTCCTCCTCATGTAAACATTTTCTACTGTTTTGGTGGGATTGTTTTTACATGCTTTTTAGTTCAGGTTGCGACAGGTTTTGCTATGACATTTTATTATCGACCTAGTGTTGTAGATGCATTTGCATCTGTAGAGTACATTATGACTAGTGTAAACTTTGGTTGGTTAATCCGTTCTATTCACCGCTGGTCGGCAAGTATGATGGTTATGATGATGGTTTTACACATTTTCCGTGTATACTTAACTGGTGGGTTTAAAAAACCTCGTGAATTAACATGGGTTACTGGTGTAATCTTAGCAGTTGTAACTGTTTCATTTGGTGTAACAGGTTATTCTTTACCATGGGATCAGGTTGGTTTTTGGGCTTGTAAAATTGTAACAGGTGTACCAGCCGCAGTTCCATTAGTAGGACCCCCTTTAGTGTTAATTTTACGTGGTGGTGAAAGTGTTGGTCAAAGTACACTTACACGTTTTTATAGTGCGCATACCTTTGTACTTCCTTTAGCCGCTGCAGCATTAATGTTAACACATTTCTTAATGATTCGTAAACAAGGTATTTCAGGACCTTTATAATTAACTATTAAAAATATATTATGTCAGTAATTAAAAAACCAGATTTAACAGACCCCAAATTGAGAGCCAAACTTGCTAAAGGGATGGGCCATAACTATTATGGTGAGCCTGCTTGGCCAAATGATCTTTTATATGTATTTCCTGTTTGTATTTTAGGTACTTTTGCATGTTGTATAGGATTAAGCGTAATGGCTCCTACTCAACTTGGTGAGCCGGCGGATCCATTTAATACACCATTAGAAATTTTACCAGAGTGGTATTTCTTCCCAACATTTAATTTATTACGTGTATTACCAAATAAGTTATTAGGTGTTTTAGCTATGGCAGCAGTACCTGCAGGTTTAATTACAGTTCCATTTATCGAAAATGTAAATAAATTTCAAAACCCATTCCGTCGTCCAATTGCTAGTTTAGTATTTATTTTCGGCTTCTTTACAGCAGTTTGGTTTGGTATCGGTGCTTGTTTACCGATTGATAAAGCAGTTTCATTAGGTTTTTGGTAAAAAAAAGTATTAATTGTTATTTTTTTAATAACAATTAATACTTTTTTTTACGTTAAATCAACTTTTGCTCCAGCATCTTCTAATTGTTTTTTTGCGTCTTCCGCAGCATCTTTTCCTAAACCTTCTTGAATTTGTTTTGGTGCAGATTCTACTATTCCTTTTGCTTCTTTTAAACCAAGGCCTGTTAAACCACGTACTACTTTTAAAATAGCTATTTTCTTATCTGCAGGAACTTCTTGCAACATTACATTGAATTCTGTTTTTTCTTCAACTTCTTCAGCAGGTGCTGATGCTGCCATTACCATTGTTCCACCCCCTGCAGCAGCGGATGCATCCACTCCGAATGTATCTTCGATTTTTGTTACTAATTCTGATGCTTCTAATAATGTTAATGTTTTTAAATCTTCAATGATTTGATCAATTTTGTCTGACATAATAATTCTCTTTTTATGGTTAATTTTTACTGTTTTAATATTTAAATAAAAGTATCTAAATCTAACTTAATAGAAGGACCCATAGTTGTACAAATAAAAATACTTTTAAAGTATTTTCCTTTTACTCCAGATGGTCGGTTTAGTTCTATTGAGTTATATAGGGCTGTTAAATTTTCAACTAATTGTTCTTCAGTAAAATCGGCTTTTCCAAAACTTACGTGAACAACACCAGTTTTATCCGCTTTGTACTCAAATTTTCCTTTTTTAAATTCAGTTAATGTTTCTTTAATTGTACTTGTTACAGTACCAGACTTTGGTGAAGGCATTAATCCTTTTGGACCTAATACTCTACCTAATTTTGCCAACTTGGGCATCATGTTCGGTGTAGCTATTAGTAAGTCAAATTGAATATTACCATCATTTATCTCTTCAATTAAATCATCATTACCAATTATATCGGCTCCATTAGATTTAGCTTCAGAAAAATTTTCATCGTTAGTTAATACTGCGATTTTAATTTGTTTACCATTACCATTAGGTAATGTTACAGTTGTTCTTAATTGTTGATCGGCATATTTTGGATCAATATTTAAATTGGCATGTAATTCTACTGTTTCAACAAATTTTGTATTTGCTGTATCTTTTAAAACTGATATAGCTTCTTGTAAATTCGAATATATATTATTTTTGGTTTTTTCTACATTTTTTGTTTGACGACGGGACAGCTTTCGCATAAAATTTTTCCATTAAACCTTATAAAATTTAAATTTAATTTACAATGGATATACCCATATTTCGGGCAGTTCCTTCAACAATTTTAACTGCACTACTAATTTTTGTTGTATTTAAATCAGGTAATTTAGTTAGGGCAATTTCCTCTAATTGAGCGTTTGTGATAGATCCTACTGTTACTTTATTTGGTGTTGCAGAACCTTTTTTAATCTTCGCTGCATTTGCTAATAAAACTGATGCTGGTGGTGTTTTTAAAATAAAAGTATAACTTCTATCTTCATAAACTGAGATTTCAACTGGAATTATTAATCCTATTTTATCTGTTGTTTTAGCATTATACTCTTTACAAAAAGCTGCAATATTAACACCATGTTGTCCTAAAGCAGGACCAACAGGAGGGGCTGGTGTAGCTTTCCCTGCAGGTAAAGCCAACTTGATTAAGCCTGTTACTTTTTTTGCCATTTTATTTTTAAATTTTTAAATATTGTAATAATATCATTTCTTATTTTCTAAGCAAGTTAATTGCGGGACTTTTTAAAAATATAAAATTCTATTTAAATGTTTTGTAACCTTCTCAATGAAGAGAAACGCGTCCTGAAGGACTTGAACCCTCGGCATCTAATTTTGGAAACTAGCGTTCTACCAACTGAACTAAGGACGCACACATAATAATATACTAATAATTTGTAATAATTTCAATCTTTTAAACTTTCTAAAAAATTCAAAAATATTATGGATACACCTACGACAGAATCTAATTTTGAAAATTATTTACCACATAATTTTTTAGCCGAAAAAATGGTCTTAAGTTCTATGTTAATTAACACAGAAGCTATCGAGGTAATAATTAAAACTCTTACTGTTGATAGTTTTTATTTTAAAAATCACCAAGAACTTTTTAAAGTGGTACTTTTTATGTATCAAAATAAATTGTCTATTGATATTATAACTTTAACAACATTCTTACAAGAAAATGCTTTAATTAATAAGATTGGTGGTATAAAAGTTTTAATTGAATTAATTAACCAAATACCAAATTTAGTTTATTTAGATGAATATATTAGATTAATTAAAGATAAATTTTTAAGACGTTCTTTAATAAAACTCGGGTATAAAGCCATAAATTCTAGTTATATTACAAATCTTTCATTGGAAACTATTTTAAATCAATTTGAACATCAATTATTTGGTTTAACTAATGAATTTAAACCAACAGAGTTATACAGTAGCGATAATTTAATTTATAGTATTTTTTTAGAATTGAAAGATAAAGTTACACACCCAACTTTACCTGGTTTAACTTCTGGGTTCTATACTTTGGATTCTTTAACTCAAGGATTTCAAAAATCAGATTTGATTATAATAGCAGGTCGTCCATCTATTGGTAAAACAGCATTTTCATTAAGCCTTAGTTTAAATACTATTAAGTATTCTAAACTACCTGTCTTAGTTTTTAGTTTAGAAATGTCAAAAGAACAAATAATGTATCGTCTGTTATCTATGGAAACAAATATTAGCCAATTGCGTTTACGAAGTGGCAAATTATATAAAACTGATTGGGTAAAATTAAATAAAATTATTAAAATTTTATCAAAATTACCTTTGTTTATTGATGATAGTTGTGATTTATCGATTCAAGAAATCCGATCAAAAATTAAAACTGTTTTATCACAGTATAAAACTATTGGATTAGTTATTATTGACTATCTACAATTAATGCAAAGTCCAATTTCAAAAGTAGGTAACCGTGCTCAGGAATTGTCTCAAATTACTCGTGCTTTAAAAAATATTGCACGAGAATTTAACATTCCAATAATTGCTCTTTCTCAATTAAGCCGAAATGTTGAAACACGTATAGATAAAAAACCAATTTTGTCAGATTTAAGAGAAAGTGGTTCTATCGAACAAGATGCAGATCTGGTTATAATGCTTTCTCAAAATGATACTGGTGTTTCTGAATTAGAATTTAATAAGTCTGAAAAAATAATAGATTTAATTATTGCAAAACAACGGAATGGGCCGACAGGTACGATTCAATTAAAATTTGATAAAAACAAAACAAAATATCTTAATACTTAGTTTTTCTAATTATTTTATTGCCCAGAACCAGATTCGAACTGGTGACACGAGGATCTTCAATCCACTGCTCTACCAACTGAGCTATCCGGGCATTATTTTATCTACTTATTAAATATAAACTATATTAACTTAAATAACAAGGTATTTTATCATTATCATATTTTTAAAAATAATATCTTGCATATTTAACAATTTAAATGTATAATAGAAGTTGGATATAGAATTAATATAATTTTAATAACTATTGAAAGTGTCAGGATTGTAAGATAGCAGCACAAATAATTATTTTTAATTAGTATTAAAACTATATTCACTTAATTTGATTTAAAAAAATTATTTTTTAGTTAAAGATTTTTATAGTAAACTATATTGTAGTATAACTATAAGTATTTAACATTAATTATATACATTCTAATATTGATACAATATTTAGTATAGTTAGGATTACTATTTTTCATTTTTTATTTAACATAATAGGAATTTATAAATGACATCTTCTTTAGGAAATTTTATATCTAGTTTAGTAGCAGGTAGTCTTGTAGTAGTAGCTATTGGTGTTGCCTTAATTATTATTAGTAAGAGTGATCGTGTATCGCGTGGTTAAATTAATCAATTTACAATATTTCGATTATTAGTTAAAATAGAGTTGTTTAATTGAATTAACAATAAAGAGCAAATTTAATAGCATGATAAATGTTAGTTTTGGTCCAAATGTATTTTTAAGTGGTATTTTATTATTTGGTGTAATTTTATTATACGGACTTCGGCAAGTTAAACCTGAAATTTCAAGAGACGAAGATTTGTTCTTCGTTACCATTGGTTTTTTTTATTGTGGTATTCTTATTGTTCATGGTTGGCGCTTAGATCCAATATTACTGTTCAGTCAAGTATTAATTATTACAAGTGTTTTATTAGCTGGCTGGGAGAATATCCGGTTAAGAGGTTTAATTTTTAAAATGAGAAAAAAAAAAGAAAAGTAATAAGAATATCTTATCTTGGTTTCAAGGTTTTAAATAATTATATTAGTTTATGTTTAAAAAATTTTCACAATTTTTCGGTATTTTATTTTTCTGTATTTCTAGTATTTTTGTGTTGAATGCATCAGCTATTGATTTAGATGAAGCAACGAGAACTGTTGTTGCAGATTCTTCTGGAAATACTACTGTATTATCACCAGAACAGGTTAAACGTGGCAAACGTTTATTTAATGCTACTTGTGGTGCTTGTCACGTAGGTGGTATGACAAAAACAAACCCAAACGTTGGTCTAGATCCTGAAGCATTAAGTTTATCAACACCTCGTCGTGATAATGTTGCTGGGTTAGTTGATTACTTAAAAAACCCTACAAGTTATGATGGCTTAGAGTCCATAGCAGAAATTCACCCAAGTATCAAAAGCGCGGATATTTATCCACGCATGCGTTCTTTAACTGATGAAGATTTATACGCAATTGCTGGTCATATTATGCTACAACCAAAAATTATTACAGAAAAATGGGGCGGCGGTAAGATTTATTACTAATTTAAACAATTAATTTAATCCATTATTAATTTAATGGGTTAAATTGATAATAGATTAAAGCATGTAGCTCAGTGGATAGAGCATCAGATTCCGATTCTGAAAGTCAAGGGTTCAACTCCCTTCATGCTTAAAAATATATGTTATTTTATCATCAAAATTATTTGATTAGGGGCTGCCTTGGTTTCGACATTTAGTAATGAGAAAAATGTGATACAGATCGAAGCTTGTATTCTTCGTAAAAATCTACAAATTAATTAATAAATGCTAATAATATCTTCTCTTTTATTTTCAAATGTTTTTCTATTAATATAGTAAAGTCTTCAAATAACTTAGCTTTTAATTTTGCTTAGAAAATACATTATTTAATTTTCAAAATTCATTCACTATTACTAGACATTTTTTTGTCTTTAGTTTAGAATAACTATCATAATCTGTTCTGTTAGAGAACTATATCTGTGAACGAGCACTTTTTTTAGATCTAGATGGACGTGGGTTCAAATCCCATCAGCTCCAAATAAGCATTCGTGGCCGAGTGGTCGAAGGCAACGGACTCATAATCCGTTTTCCTATGGAACATCACTGGTTCGAGTCCAGTCGAATGCAATTATTATTATTTCAAGGATTTTTATATTGTTTTTTTAACAATCTAATTGTAATATAAATATTATTAAACAATATCATACTAAGGATTAGTAGTCATGGAGAAATTAAATTCACAAACTTCGATTTCAAATCTTGAAAATCAGTTTCTTAAAAAAGATCTTCCAGTTTTAAAAATCGGTGATAATGTAAAAGTTGGTGTTAAAATTATTGAAGGAAATAAAGAGCGTGTTCAGTTTTATCAAGGAATTATAATTGCAAGAAAAAATACCACAATAAATACGACAATAACTGTTCGAAAAATTTTACAAGGCATTGGGATAGAAAGAATCTTTTTACTTCACTCACCAAAAATCGACTCGATTACTGTTCTACGTTCAGCAAAGGTTCGTAGATCAAAGCTTTATTATTTACGAAAATTAAAAGGAAAAGCTAGTCGCTTACGTCAAACTTTTTAAAAAATAAAATTTAGAAAAATTATTTACTACAATTTCATTTCCGTAGTATAATGTTAGTTAGTAAAGTAAGGTTAAAGTTATCTTTCTTTATATATTTATTTATAAGCAAGGAGTTATATGGTTACTTACAAAGTTTCATTATTAAGTGAAGAGCACGATATCGATACAACAATTGAATGTAACGATGATGTATTTGTTTTAGATGCTGCAGAAGAACAGGGTATTGAACTACCATATTCTTGTCGTGCAGGTGCGTGTTCAACATGTGCTGGTAAAGTTACAGATGGTACTATAGATCAATCTGAGCAAACATTTTTAGATGATGATCAAGTTGAAGCAGGTTTTGTTTTAACTTGTATTGCATACCCTAAATCAGATTGTACAATCTTAGTACATCAAGAAGACGAGTTATACTAGTCTAAATTGCGAAAAGTTACATAAATACGTAACTTTTCACAATTTAAACTAAAAATTAAGCTCTGCTGCTTGTACTTTTTCAAATTGTTTTTTCTTTAAGATTAAGAAAACTTGTGTTAATAAAACACAGAAACAGAATGCTAAATAACCAATAATACGTAATGGGTTTTGTAATACAAGTTCACTTTCTTCTTGTCCAAAACCACCAGCGTTCGGATCCATGTTTAGTCCTTGTTCTGATTTTACAATATCACCTACTTTTACAATTAAAGTTAAACCTGTTGGTACAACTTGCGATGTTTTTGTTCCATTAGAATTAACAATAACAACGTTTGATTCACCTTTATCTGATGTTACGATTTCAGAGATTTGTCCTGATTGAGTAGCTCCAAAAACATTTACGTTACTTTTTTCTCCAGTTGGGTAAACTTGACCACGTCCACGATTACCACCGGCATAAATTGGGTATGTTAAATATTTAATATCCGAATTTTTTTCTGGGTCGGGAGAAATAACTGGGAATGTTAGTTCTTGGTGCTTTTTACCTGCAATCGGCCCAACAACTAAGATATTTTCTAGCTCAGTACTATAAGGAGAGTAAAATACTCCTTTATTTTTGGTTTTAATTTCTGGCGGTATTTGATTTTTTGGCGCTAATTTAAACCCTTTTGGCAAAATTAAAATTCCACCTACGTTCAAATCTGCTTTTTTACCATTAGCACCAATTTGTTGTTTATCAGTATCATAAGCGACTTTTACTGTAATCTCAAATACTGAGTTGGGAAGAACAGCTTGTGGTGCTTCAATTTCAATCGCTTTTTGATTTAAATGACAGTTCGCACATGCTAATTTACCGTTTGCAGCACGGGGGTTTGAATAATTTTGTTGAGCAAATACAGGATAAGCATTTGAATTTTCAATACCAAATCCAAATAACAGCCCAACAACGGCTAAATCGAGTAAAAGACTTTTAATAAACTTCTTAGTTATCATGGAATAAATACTTTTTAAAGAATGGATATTTTAGTATAGAAATTAATTTTTTATTAAAAACAAGATACCTAATCCAGCAAAATATAATAACAGTATAGCTACTGATAATAATAATTGTGTTAATGGATCGGTAGAAGGAGTTAAAATTGCTCCAAGAATTGTTGCGACTAAAATTATATACCTCCATGCTCCTAACATTTGAGCAGGTGAAACAATATTTAATAAACCGACTAAAATTTGAATAATTGGAATCTGAAAAGCTAATCCTGTACTATAAAAAAGAACTAATATAAATTCAAAATATTGATCAAATGACCAAAATGGTTCGATTACTTCTTCACTATAATTTAAGAAAAAGTTCAGAGCTGCAGGAATTAATGTGTAATAAGAAAAGGTTACACCTAATCCAAATAAAGCTAAAGAACTTATTAGTAATGGTAAAACAATTTTTGTTTCACTTTTTGTTAATCCTGGTAATAAAAATAAAATTATTTGGCTTATTCCAAAAGGACTTGTAAACAATAATCC
Source organism: Herpochondria borealis (assembly GCA_032274145.1). Lineage (NCBI taxonomy): Eukaryota > Rhodophyta > Florideophyceae > Ceramiales > Ceramiaceae > Herpochondria > Herpochondria borealis. The sequence continues at coordinate 9,693 of JAVCKV010141618.1, read as the reverse complement.
TGTATAAAATGCTATTTTTACTGTTGAAATAAAATATTCACCAGGTGAATTCTGAAAAAATTTAACATTACTTATAGGATATTCTAAAACTTTAACTATTGTTTTAACTTCCAAAAACGATATTGTTGTTAACAATATAATTGTAATAAATAATAATAAAATTCGTTGTCTTAATTCTTCAATATGCTCTGAAAACGGTAGTTCTAATACTACGTTTGTATTCTTTGTAAAACTAAAATTAGAATTTGTTACCATAATAGTGTAATCTAATAATATTAATTATTTATCAAAAAAATATTAAATAATACTACTTAATTTGTTAAGTTGATCAACTTAACAAATTAAGTAGTATTATTTAATATTTTTTTGATAAATAATTAATATTATTAGATTACACTATTATGGTAACAAATTCTAATTTTAGTTTTACAAAGAATACAAACGTAGTATTAGAACTACCGTTTTCAGAGCATATTGAAGAATTAAGACAACGAATTTTATTATTATTTATTACAATTATATTGTTAACAACAATATCGTTTTTGGAAGTTAAAACAATAGTTAAAGTTTTAGAATATCCTATAAGTAATGTTAAATTTTTTCAGAATTCACCTGGTGAATATTTTATTTCAACAGTAAAAATAGCATTTTATACAGGATTATTGTTTACAAGTCCTTTTGGAATAAGCCAAATAATTTTATTTTTATTACCAGGATTAACAAAAAGTGAAACAAAAATTGTTTTACCATTACTAATAAGTTCTTTAGCTTTATTTGGATTAGGTGTAACCTTTTCTTATTACACATTAATTCCTGCAGCTCTGAACTTTTTCTTAAATTATAGTGAAGAAGTAATCGAACCATTTTGGTCATTTGATCAATATTTTGAATTTATATTAGTTCTTTTTTATAGTACAGGATTAGCTTTTCAGATTCCAATTATTCAAATTTTAGTCGGTTTATTAAATATTGTTTCACCTGCTCAAATGTTAGGAGCATGGAGGTATATAATTTTAGTCGCAACAATTCTTGGAGCAATTTTAACTCCTTCTACCGATCCATTAACACAATTATTATTATCAGTAGCTATACTGTTATTATATTTTGCTGGATTAGGTATCTTGTTTTTAATAAAAAATTAATTTCTATACTAAAATATCCATTCTTTAAAAAGTATTTATTCCATGATAACTAAGAAGTTTATTAAAAGTCTTTTACTCGATTTAGCCGTTGTTGGGCTGTTATTTGGATTTGGTATTGAAAATTCAAATGCTTATCCTGTATTTGCTCAACAAAATTATTCAAACCCCCGTGCTGCAAACGGTAAATTAGCATGTGCGAACTGTCATTTAAATCAAAAAGCGATTGAAATTGAAGCACCACAAGCTGTTCTTCCCAACTCAGTATTTGAGATTACAGTAAAAGTCGCTTATGATACTGATAAACAACAAATTGGTGCTAATGGTAAAAAAGCAGATTTGAACGTAGGTGGAATTTTAATTTTGCCAAAAGGGTTTAAATTAGCGCCAAAAAATCAAATACCGCCAGAAATTAAAACCAAAAATAAAGGAGTATTTTACTCTCCTTATAGTACTGAGCTAGAAAATATCTTAGTTGTTGGGCCGATTGCAGGTAAAAAGCACCAAGAACTAACATTCCCAGTTATTTCTCCCGACCCAGAAAAAAATTCGGATATTAAATATTTAACATACCCAATTTATGCCGGTGGTAATCGTGGACGTGGTCAAGTTTACCCAACTGGAGAAAAAAGTAACGTAAATGTTTTTGGAGCTACTCAATCAGGACAAATCTCTGAAATCGTAACATCAGATAAAGGTGAATCAAACGTTGTTATTGTTAATTCTAATGGAACAAAAACATCGCAAGTTGTACCAACAGGTTTAACTTTAATTGTAAAAGTAGGTGATATTGTAAAATCAGAACAAGGACTAAACATGGATCCGAACGCTGGTGGTTTTGGACAAGAAGAAAGTGAACTTGTATTACAAAACCCATTACGTATTATTGGTTATTTAGCATTCTGTTTCTGTGTTTTATTAACACAAGTTTTCTTAATCTTAAAGAAAAAACAATTTGAAAAAGTACAAGCAGCAGAGCTTAATTTTTAGTTTAAATTGTGAAAAGTTACGTATTTATGTAACTTTTCGCAATTTAGACTAGTATAACTCGTCTTCTTGATGTACTAAGATTGTACAATCTGATTTAGGGTATGCAATACAAGTTAAAACAAAACCTGCTTCAACTTGATCATCATCTAAAAATGTTTGCTCAGATTGATCTATAGTACCATCTGTAACTTTACCAGCACATGTTGAACACGCACCTGCACGACAAGAATATGGTAGTTCAATACCCTGTTCTTCTGCAGCATCTAAAACAAATACATCATCGTTACATTCAATTGTTGTATCGATATCGTGCTCTTCACTTAATAATGAAACTTTGTAAGTAACCATATAACTCCTTGCTTATAAATAAATATATAAAGAAAGATAACTTTAACCTTACTTTACTAACTAACATTATACTACGGAAATGAAATTGTAGTAAATAATTTTTCTAAATTTTATTTTTTAAAAAGTTTGACGTAAGCGACTAGCTTTTCCTTTTAATTTTCGTAAATAATAAAGCTTTGATCTACGAACCTTTGCTGAACGTAGAACAGTAATCGAGTCGATTTTTGGTGAGTGAAGTAAAAAGATTCTTTCTATCCCAATGCCTTGTAAAATTTTTCGAACAGTTATTGTCGTATTTATTGTGGTATTTTTTCTTGCAATTATAATTCCTTGATAAAACTGAACACGCTCTTTATTTCCTTCAATAATTTTAACACCAACTTTTACATTATCACCGATTTTTAAAACTGGAAGATCTTTTTTAAGAAACTGATTTTCAAGATTTGAAATCGAAGTTTGTGAATTTAATTTCTCCATGACTACTAATCCTTAGTATGATATTGTTTAATAATATTTATATTACAATTAGATTGTTAAAAAAACAATATAAAAATCCTTGAAATAATAATAATTGCATTCGACTGGACTCGAACCAGTGATGTTCCATAGGAAAACGGATTATGAGTCCGTTGCCTTCGACCACTCGGCCACGAATGCTTATTTGGAGCTGATGGGATTTGAACCCACGTCCATCTAGATCTAAAAAAAGTGCTCGTTCACAGATATAGTTCTCTAACAGAACAGATTATGATAGTTATTCTAAACTAAAGACAAAAAAATGTCTAGTAATAGTGAATGAATTTTGAAAATTAAATAATGTATTTTCTAAGCAAAATTAAAAGCTAAGTTATTTGAAGACTTTACTATATTAATAGAAAAACATTTGAAAATAAAAGAGAAGATATTATTAGCATTTATTAATTAATTTGTAGATTTTTACGAAGAATACAAGCTTCGATCTGTATCACATTTTTCTCATTACTAAATGTCGAAACCAAGGCAGCCCCTAATCAAATAATTTTGATGATAAAATAACATATATTTTTAAGCATGAAGGGAGTTGAACCCTTGACTTTCAGAATCGGAATCTGATGCTCTATCCACTGAGCTACATGCTTTAATCTATTATCAATTTAACCCATTAAATTAATAATGGATTAAATTAATTGTTTAAATTAGTAATAAATCTTACCGCCGCCCCATTTTTCTGTAATAATTTTTGGTTGTAGCATAATATGACCAGCAATTGCGTATAAATCTTCATCAGTTAAAGAACGCATGCGTGGATAAATATCCGCGCTTTTGATACTTGGGTGAATTTCTGCTATGGACTCTAAGCCATCATAACTTGTAGGGTTTTTTAAGTAATCAACTAACCCAGCAACATTATCACGACGAGGTGTTGATAAACTTAATGCTTCAGGATCTAGACCAACGTTTGGGTTTGTTTTTGTCATACCACCTACGTGACAAGCACCACAAGTAGCATTAAATAAACGTTTGCCACGTTTAACCTGTTCTGGTGATAATACAGTAGTATTTCCAGAAGAATCTGCAACAACAGTTCTCGTTGCTTCATCTAAATCAATAGCTGATGCATTCAACACAAAAATACTAGAAATACAGAAAAATAAAATACCGAAAAATTGTGAAAATTTTTTAAACATAAACTAATATAATTATTTAAAACCTTGAAACCAAGATAAGATATTCTTATTACTTTTCTTTTTTTTTTCTCATTTTAAAAATTAAACCTCTTAACCGGATATTCTCCCAGCCAGCTAATAAAACACTTGTAATAATTAATACTTGACTGAACAGTAATATTGGATCTAAGCGCCAACCATGAACAATAAGAATACCACAATAAAAAAAACCAATGGTAACGAAGAACAAATCTTCGTCTCTTGAAATTTCAGGTTTAACTTGCCGAAGTCCGTATAATAAAATTACACCAAATAATAAAATACCACTTAAAAATACATTTGGACCAAAACTAACATTTATCATGCTATTAAATTTGCTCTTTATTGTTAATTCAATTAAACAACTCTATTTTAACTAATAATCGAAATATTGTAAATTGATTAATTTAACCACGCGATACACGATCACTCTTACTAATAATAATTAAGGCAACACCAATAGCTACTACTACAAGACTACCTGCTACTAAACTAGATATAAAATTTCCTAAAGAAGATGTCATTTATAAATTCCTATTATGTTAAATAAAAAATGAAAAATAGTAATCCTAACTATACTAAATATTGTATCAATATTAGAATGTATATAATTAATGTTAAATACTTATAGTTATACTACAATATAGTTTACTATAAAAATCTTTAACTAAAAAATAATTTTTTTAAATCAAATTAAGTGAATATAGTTTTAATACTAATTAAAAATAATTATTTGTGCTGCTATCTTACAATCCTGACACTTTCAATAGTTATTAAAATTATATTAATTCTATATCCAACTTCTATTATACATTTAAATTGTTAAATATGCAAGATATTATTTTTAAAAATATGATAATGATAAAATACCTTGTTATTTAAGTTAATATAGTTTATATTTAATAAGTAGATAAAATAATGCCCGGATAGCTCAGTTGGTAGAGCAGTGGATTGAAGATCCTCGTGTCACCAGTTCGAATCTGGTTCTGGGCAATAAAATAATTAGAAAAACTAAGTATTAAGATATTTTGTTTTGTTTTTATCAAATTTTAATTGAATCGTACCTGTCGGCCCATTCCGTTGTTTTGCAATAATTAAATCTATTATTTTTTCAGACTTATTAAATTCTAATTCAGAAACACCAGTATCATTTTGAGAAAGCATTATAACCAGATCTGCATCTTGTTCGATAGAACCACTTTCTCTTAAATCTGACAAAATTGGTTTTTTATCTATACGTGTTTCAACATTTCGGCTTAATTGAGAAAGAGCAATTATTGGAATGTTAAATTCTCGTGCAATATTTTTTAAAGCACGAGTAATTTGAGACAATTCCTGAGCACGGTTACCTACTTTTGAAATTGGACTTTGCATTAATTGTAGATAGTCAATAATAACTAATCCAATAGTTTTATACTGTGATAAAACAGTTTTAATTTTTGATCGGATTTCTTGAATCGATAAATCACAACTATCATCAATAAACAAAGGTAATTTTGATAAAATTTTAATAATTTTATTTAATTTTACCCAATCAGTTTTATATAATTTGCCACTTCGTAAACGCAATTGGCTAATATTTGTTTCCATAGATAACAGACGATACATTATTTGTTCTTTTGACATTTCTAAACTAAAAACTAAGACAGGTAGTTTAGAATACTTAATAGTATTTAAACTAAGGCTTAATGAAAATGCTGTTTTACCAATAGATGGACGACCTGCTATTATAATCAAATCTGATTTTTGAAATCCTTGAGTTAAAGAATCCAAAGTATAGAACCCAGAAGTTAAACCAGGTAAAGTTGGGTGTGTAACTTTATCTTTCAATTCTAAAAAAATACTATAAATTAAATTATCGCTACTGTATAACTCTGTTGGTTTAAATTCATTAGTTAAACCAAATAATTGATGTTCAAATTGATTTAAAATAGTTTCCAATGAAAGATTTGTAATATAACTAGAATTTATGGCTTTATACCCGAGTTTTATTAAAGAACGTCTTAAAAATTTATCTTTAATTAATCTAATATATTCATCTAAATAAACTAAATTTGGTATTTGGTTAATTAATTCAATTAAAACTTTTATACCACCAATCTTATTAATTAAAGCATTTTCTTGTAAGAATGTTGTTAAAGTTATAATATCAATAGACAATTTATTTTGATACATAAAAAGTACCACTTTAAAAAGTTCTTGGTGATTTTTAAAATAAAAACTATCAACAGTAAGAGTTTTAATTATTACCTCGATAGCTTCTGTGTTAATTAACATAGAACTTAAGACCATTTTTTCGGCTAAAAAATTATGTGGTAAATAATTTTCAAAATTAGATTCTGTCGTAGGTGTATCCATAATATTTTTGAATTTTTTAGAAAGTTTAAAAGATTGAAATTATTACAAATTATTAGTATATTATTATGTGTGCGTCCTTAGTTCAGTTGGTAGAACGCTAGTTTCCAAAATTAGATGCCGAGGGTTCAAGTCCTTCAGGACGCGTTTCTCTTCATTGAGAAGGTTACAAAACATTTAAATAGAATTTTATATTTTTAAAAAGTCCCGCAATTAACTTGCTTAGAAAATAAGAAATGATATTATTACAATATTTAAAAATTTAAAAATAAAATGGCAAAAAAAGTAACAGGCTTAATCAAGTTGGCTTTACCTGCAGGGAAAGCTACACCAGCCCCTCCTGTTGGTCCTGCTTTAGGACAACATGGTGTTAATATTGCAGCTTTTTGTAAAGAGTATAATGCTAAAACAACAGATAAAATAGGATTAATAATTCCAGTTGAAATCTCAGTTTATGAAGATAGAAGTTATACTTTTATTTTAAAAACACCACCAGCATCAGTTTTATTAGCAAATGCAGCGAAGATTAAAAAAGGTTCTGCAACACCAAATAAAGTAACAGTAGGATCTATCACAAACGCTCAATTAGAGGAAATTGCCCTAACTAAATTACCTGATTTAAATACAACAAAAATTAGTAGTGCAGTTAAAATTGTTGAAGGAACTGCCCGAAATATGGGTATATCCATTGTAAATTAAATTTAAATTTTATAAGGTTTAATGGAAAAATTTTATGCGAAAGCTGTCCCGTCGTCAAACAAAAAATGTAGAAAAAACCAAAAATAATATATATTCGAATTTACAAGAAGCTATATCAGTTTTAAAAGATACAGCAAATACAAAATTTGTTGAAACAGTAGAATTACATGCCAATTTAAATATTGATCCAAAATATGCCGATCAACAATTAAGAACAACTGTAACATTACCTAATGGTAATGGTAAACAAATTAAAATCGCAGTATTAACTAACGATGAAAATTTTTCTGAAGCTAAATCTAATGGAGCCGATATAATTGGTAATGATGATTTAATTGAAGAGATAAATGATGGTAATATTCAATTTGACTTACTAATAGCTACACCGAACATGATGCCCAAGTTGGCAAAATTAGGTAGAGTATTAGGTCCAAAAGGATTAATGCCTTCACCAAAGTCTGGTACTGTAACAAGTACAATTAAAGAAACATTAACTGAATTTAAAAAAGGAAAATTTGAGTACAAAGCGGATAAAACTGGTGTTGTTCACGTAAGTTTTGGAAAAGCCGATTTTACTGAAGAACAATTAGTTGAAAATTTAACAGCCCTATATAACTCAATAGAACTAAACCGACCATCTGGAGTAAAAGGAAAATACTTTAAAAGTATTTTTATTTGTACAACTATGGGTCCTTCTATTAAGTTAGATTTAGATACTTTTATTTAAATATTAAAACAGTAAAAATTAACCATAAAAAGAGAATTATTATGTCAGACAAAATTGATCAAATCATTGAAGATTTAAAAACATTAACATTATTAGAAGCATCAGAATTAGTAACAAAAATCGAAGATACATTCGGAGTGGATGCATCCGCTGCTGCAGGGGGTGGAACAATGGTAATGGCAGCATCAGCACCTGCTGAAGAAGTTGAAGAAAAAACAGAATTCAATGTAATGTTGCAAGAAGTTCCTGCAGATAAGAAAATAGCTATTTTAAAAGTAGTACGTGGTTTAACAGGCCTTGGTTTAAAAGAAGCAAAAGGAATAGTAGAATCTGCACCAAAACAAATTCAAGAAGGTTTAGGAAAAGATGCTGCGGAAGACGCAAAAAAACAATTAGAAGATGCTGGAGCAAAAGTTGATTTAACGTAAAAAAAAGTATTAATTGTTATTAAAAAAATAACAATTAATACTTTTTTTTACCAAAAACCTAATGAAACTGCTTTATCAATCGGTAAACAAGCACCGATACCAAACCAAACTGCTGTAAAGAAGCCGAAAATAAATACTAAACTAGCAATTGGACGACGGAATGGGTTTTGAAATTTATTTACATTTTCGATAAATGGAACTGTAATTAAACCTGCAGGTACTGCTGCCATAGCTAAAACACCTAATAACTTATTTGGTAATACACGTAATAAATTAAATGTTGGGAAGAAATACCACTCTGGTAAAATTTCTAATGGTGTATTAAATGGATCCGCCGGCTCACCAAGTTGAGTAGGAGCCATTACGCTTAATCCTATACAACATGCAAAAGTACCTAAAATACAAACAGGAAATACATATAAAAGATCATTTGGCCAAGCAGGCTCACCATAATAGTTATGGCCCATCCCTTTAGCAAGTTTGGCTCTCAATTTGGGGTCTGTTAAATCTGGTTTTTTAATTACTGACATAATATATTTTTAATAGTTAATTATAAAGGTCCTGAAATACCTTGTTTACGAATCATTAAGAAATGTGTTAACATTAATGCTGCAGCGGCTAAAGGAAGTACAAAGGTATGCGCACTATAAAAACGTGTAAGTGTACTTTGACCAACACTTTCACCACCACGTAAAATTAACACTAAAGGGGGTCCTACTAATGGAACTGCGGCTGGTACACCTGTTACAATTTTACAAGCCCAAAAACCAACCTGATCCCATGGTAAAGAATAACCTGTTACACCAAATGAAACAGTTACAACTGCTAAGATTACACCAGTAACCCATGTTAATTCACGAGGTTTTTTAAACCCACCAGTTAAGTATACACGGAAAATGTGTAAAACCATCATCATAACCATCATACTTGCCGACCAGCGGTGAATAGAACGGATTAACCAACCAAAGTTTACACTAGTCATAATGTACTCTACAGATGCAAATGCATCTACAACACTAGGTCGATAATAAAATGTCATAGCAAAACCTGTCGCAACCTGAACTAAAAAGCATGTAAAAACAATCCCACCAAAACAGTAGAAAATGTTTACATGAGGAGGAACATACTTACTTGAAATATCATCTGCAATGGCTTGAACTTCTAGACGTTCTTCAAACCAATCGTAAATTTTACTCATAGAAACTTAAAAAAATTTATATCACAACTAAGCATTTGTTATAGATTAAGGCGAGAGTGGGATTCGAACCCACGGAATCCGTAAAGATTCATCTGATTTCAAATCAGACGCAATCGACCAACTC
>JAVCKV010141507.1:0-18740 GCA_032274145.1 Herpochondria borealis | reverse complement strand
GATGCGGATGGGAAGGTATCAATTATCGTCCCCGCCGAGATGAAAGGAGCAGGCGAAACATGCTACAAGGTTTGCACAGACGTTCCTAATGGAGGCAAATCTTGCACGACGACTACGGTCGAATATGTGGATCCAACAACTAATGCCGGCGTTAGTGGCGACCCACTGATCATGGGATTGAGTGGTCAGCTGTTCAAGTTCGATGGTCGCAACGGAGCCTGGTACTCCGCTGTCAGCACTCCATCCTTTCAGTGGAACATGAAGATCAACAGTTACGAGACTTGCCCTGCCCATTCCAACACATTTGTCTCAGGTGCCGGTTTCACCTACTTCAATGACGGTAAGATCAGCAAGAGAATCGAGGTCAACGTTGTGAACAACTACAACGTTGACGTCGGCTGTGGTCAAGACGAGACAAAGAACTGTCTCGGTGCTGGATCCCTTGAGCTCGTGATTGACGGCATTAAACACGTCGTGGGTGGTGACTATCGTACTAATGACGGAATGGCACGCATCACGGCCTTCAACACCTTCCACCAGTGCTCGCGCAAGTGGTATGATTATGATATTCGCTCCTCAAGCGAAGTCAGCCTTCGCAATGGGCGCGCTCTCTCGACCGCCGAGCCAAATGTCTTTGATGTGATTAGGGGCCTCAAGAAGACCATGATTGACCAAGAAGAGTGCATGAAGTGGATCAGTGACAGAGAAAAGAACTCCGATCTCTTTTTGCAGGCAGGCCACTACTCGACCGTCATTATCGATACTGCCGATATCACGCTACACTTGGAGTACAAGCAGGAGAATGAGCGCTGTAACGCTCACTCGGTTGATGTTTGGATCTCGTCCGTGAATCCAACTCTTCTGGCGGAGCCTTGGGAAGGAATCATTGGCGAGACGAAGAATCCAAACTTCGTCTTTACCGGTGCGGAGGCAGCAATGATCGACAGGAAGACTGCCTTGAAGTTCGGATCAGACCAGGACTATGAAGTCAATTCCCCATTTTCCACAAAGTGCAAGGGATGCAACCATAAATAAGCAGGTTCGAGGGACCGCTGGGTATGATCGCTTCAGCGTCTCTGGCGTCTGTAAGCCGTAGTAGATATTGCATATAATATAGTTTTTGGTATGACAAAACGTGAAGAGTATCTGGACTACAGTACCTCCTTGTTAACCTCTAGAGCCCACAAGGAAGAAGCCGCCACCGGCTTGAATGGAGACTTTTCTTTAACACAAAGCTCAGGAAAGTAGCGTGATAGCATTGCAGACGAACTATACCTCTTGCTGACAGGCATCTCTACTCGTACAGAAAGTAATAGAGTAAAATCTCTACTCGTACAGAAAGTAATAGAGTAAATCCGCAGGCGTTTCACGACGACCTGATCTGGCGACCAGATATGCTACTCAGGTAACCAAGACTCTGCCAACGCATGGGGTGGGCAATAACAACTGCATTGCTATCAATTTAGATCTCGTCGGTTATCGAGTGAACCCTTAAGTGAACAATATTTTGGCGCGCACCCAAATATATGGTGACCGTTGAGGTGAAAATATTTGGCGCGTGGTCTGTCCTGTAGTGCCGTGTCGGCTATTCTTTCTCCGACGATGCAGGATGATTCTCAACTTTTCGAATCAATCGAAGTATGATGCTGTCGAATCAATCATTCACAGGAGGCCACGCCGGTGGTGAAGACTGCTTGGGATCCATTTGGAACGATTTAGTTGCTACGATCGGTTCCGGACGGCTGTCTCTCTCGGGCCTAGCACCAGTCGCTCCAAGTTAGCTGGTGTTGTCTTAGTTCGAAGAAAGACGAGAAGTGACTTGCTTGATATCAAGACCAAGAGAATGTTTGACAGACACGAATCTAAAGCAAACATCAAAGATGCAGTGCATTCGGTACCGTACCCTTGGAGAGGTCTACCTTGCAAGATGGAACCAAGATGAACAATCAGAATCTGACACTCGGGTGTGTTCCAACACTTACATGTAACGCAATCACTTGCAGGCACGTGATATAGAGCAATTATTGTGGGTGCATTGCCAGCGACAAGGACAATCCTGACATGCAGACGACCGGGCATCAAGAGTATCGCATGACGTTTGTGATTACCCGACTTGCATTCCACCTAACGAATCGGTCATACACGGTGACTGTAAGAAGAAAGTGTATCGCCATTACTTGCGGTGAACCATTGCCTGTTTCGAATGAACGAAGACTTTTTCGAGAGGTAGAATGGAGCGCCAAGATGGTCGTGCGCAACTAATGAATTCAGAGCAAGATGAATCTGCTTGTGAAAGAAGATTAAAGCAACCTGGGGGCTAGCAATCTGACATTGGCCTTCCTTTGGGCTCCACGTTAGAACAGGAGTGTTTCAGTGTATAACATCCGTGATTGAAAGTATGGGAGTCAGTCTCACTCACTTGATGAGTAACGCCGTCAACGGATAGTCCACACCGGTATCAATGCGTACCGTGCACATAAGTAAGTAGCAGTGTGTTGCCTCCACGACGGCAGGTAGTGATGGAAACAATAGTACCATGTCTTTGCATATACAGTGTCAATTGCAGTGCCACGCCGTGCACCTCAGTTCCATAATGACGATGCCCGTCCGGAGAAGGTGCGCGTATAGAGTGTGCCCCGACGTTACATCTGGCGTCAACAATGCCCCGAGCAACGTTGCGTCGCTTCCAATCCTCGCCTCTCCCGAGCAATCTACTCTCTATACGTGTAGGCTGCAGTTCATATTATGATAATCTTATTATATGGTTACCGTGGAAGTAAAGTGGATTTGGATTTGAGACAAAATCTTGGTCGCAAAAGAGAGCGACTGACTCGACTAGAACGGACATCCCGCTTGTAGGCTCCTCATAGATTTCAACTGCTTTAGTTGTTGCACTCATTCACAATCTCCTGAGTTGCATGCAATCCAACATGCACGGCGCGTAGGCCATCATTGAGAGACACGTGTGGTTTCCATTCTCCACTTGCTTGATAGTTCTCCATGGCTTGCAAAAGATAGTACCATTCGACAGAAGTAGAACTGTAATGGTACCCTCCATGAGATGGCAAGGATGATTCGATACCATGGACATCCAGAGAGCAGTCAAAGATCTCAGGCGCTGTCGGAGGCGGAGGTTCACTGCGGTCAGTCCACTGCTTTTCAGTTGGACGTTGAAACAAGAACACTTTGTTTTCAGGAAGGTAGGCTTCCAGACGGCCCTGGAATAGTAGAGAGGGGCAGTGAGACTTCAGAGAAGCAAAGCAAACCTAAGACTGGAGCAGCAGTTCGGAAAACACGTACCTTGGTTCCAGTCACGATAATCTCCTCCTGGTGACGACTACCCTCGGCATACATACACAGCTCCAAGCACCCGATCGTCTGCTGGGTCTTCCCGCTTTCGGATCCCTCATTGGCGAAAGGCAGCATCACATAGGCGGAGTCAATAATGGGCACCTCACGTTGGTTCTCTTCGTCCCCGTAGTTCAAACCTCGCTGCACAATCGACCGCAGCTTATCGGTCTGAACTTCCATACCTGTAATGAGTCGAAAGAGATCCCAGAAATGACAGCACTTCTCCACCAAGGTATCACCCGTCTTGCTGCGATCGCGATTCCAATCACCAATCTTGTGAAGGAACGGGTAGCGATTTTCTCGAATAGTCACCATTTTCAGGTCACCAATCTTGGGCAATTCCTGCAAGAGCTTGGCAATCGCAGGGATGTAGCGATACTCCATGGCCACCCAGATGCGAGCGGCATGGCTCTGATTCAGGCGCATGAGTTCATCATGTTGTGCTTGGGAGACTGCGACTGGTTTTTCCACCAAGATTGTAATGTCGTGCTGGGCCCACCGAACGAGCGCGTCAGTGTGAAGGTAGTTTGGAGAAGCAATGACCAAGAGATCAATGTGACCGGCATTCGCCAAGAGTTCGTCTTCGTCTTGAAAGAGCATTGGGAGACGCACTTCATCTACTTCGCTATTGAAGCTTTGGAGGACCTTGACAGCTTTAGAGAGAGATGGCTGGTGCGGATCGCACAAATAGTTGATGCGGAGGTTTGGGTAGCCAGAAATGTAGGAGATGTGCTCCTGGCCCATCATACCGACGCCCAAAATGGCTACGGAAACCTTTCCTTCACCATCGTCGAAGGATGGGAGGAGATCGAGGGGAGGAAGAGCTTGGTTTGGAGGCATGGGTGAAAATGCGGTTACAAAAGATGCTGTTGTCACCAACGCAAGACGGAAAGTTATGGCAACCATAGAAATGTGAGGTTGGTGTCAGAGGGGTTAGCGCTTTCTTCCCACAGAACATGAACCCACGGTTGTTCAAACTGGGTTTGAATCTTGCGGAGCGGAGTGTCTGATGGGTTGATGAGCTTTACATCACCAACCTCACGTGATGCGCTCACTACTGACACGGGGACGTCACGTACTTCTGGTATGAACTCTACGCAAAGGTATCTTGGACATCATATTTCCACGACTGATCGATGCTGGAGGGAGGAAGAAGCCCAACGTCAATGTGAAGGCAGTCACTTGAGTCTCTCTCTCACACACATACACTGATCGCTCTGACCCATCCGATAAGAAAGCATTCTACCTCCCGACACGATGAAACTGACTGCCCTCCCCCTACTTGAACCAGACGGCAAAGCTTTGGATCTTGGTGACTTAACGCCCCGCAAGTTTTGCGACCTTCTGGATAGTCGAAAGGCTGTTGTTCTGCAGAATGTGGAGGCCCCAATGACTGTCGAAGATTTTGGAAGTATGCTTGTCAGCTTGAATCTGACCTACTATCCATATATTGGCGGGGCTGCGCCTCGTACTGTGATCCCAGTCAAGGCGTCGGACTTGCCGATTGTTTTCACAGCCAACGAGTCGCCCCCAGAAGAACCCATCCCGTTTCATCACGAACTAGCTCAAGTCAAAACTATTCCAGAGTACGTCTTCTTCCACTGTGTCACACCCCCGGAAACAGGAGGGCAGACACCCCTCATCGATTCCACCAAGGTCTATCGGTTTGTCAAGGACAATCACCCGGACTTTCTCAAGAAGGTTGTAGAGCATGGTGTGCGCTACATTCGCACTCTCCCTCCTCAAGACGACCCCAAGTCGCCCCTTGGCCGATCATACCAGAACTCCTGGAACGTGTCGTCACCGGAAGAATTGGAGGCGAAGCTATCGGAAACTCCTGGCTGCGAGTGGAAGTGGCACGAGAACGGTAACGTGACCGTCACAACTGAACCTATTCCAGCGATCCGACTCGTTTCGGATCATGCTCAAAACGGTGTTCACCAATGGACGTTCTGCAACTCGTTGGTTGCTGCCTTCTTAGGTTGGCAAGACGATCGCAACGATCGCAAGAAGGCTCTTTTGTTCGGCAACAATGATCCGATGGATTTGGAGGTCTTGCAAAGTGTTGCAGATTTCATGAAGGAGAACCGTGTCTTGTACTCCTGGAAGTCTGGAGATGTCCTGGCGGTAAACAACCGTCTCGTTATGCACTCTCGTGAACCCTTCACCGGACCACGTCGTGTCTTGGCGTCTATCTGGGGACCACCTCAACAATCTGTAATGCTTGAACAACCTGGATCGACAGCAGTTGGATTACGCCCTGAATCTTTCTACGCACCACTGAATCCTCCCGATCCACTGGTGTTTGGATTCTGGAAGGTCCCCAAGGACGTATGTGAAGAAGTGGCCTACCAAGCCATTGCAAAGGGATATCGGCGTCTTGACTGTGCTTGCGATTATGGCAACGAAGAAGAGGTAGGTCGTGGGATCCAACGTGCTCTGAAGGAGGGCATTGTGCAGAGAGGAGACTTGTACGTGACTTCGAAATTGTGGAATACTTATCACAAGCCCGAGCATGTACCTATGGCCCTCCAAAAGACCCTGGATGATCTTGGTCTCGACTATGTCGATGAATATTTGATCCACTTCCCCATCAGTATGGAGTACGTGCCAATCGACAAGAAGTATCCTCCAGAATGGACAAACTTGGACGGCAAGATGGTTCTTGTCCCCAATGACATGTGTGCCACCTGGAAAGCCATGGAGGACCTTGTCGACAAGGGTTTGGTGCACCGCATCGGTGTTTGCAACTTCACAACTCAGTTGTTGCGTCAAATCCTTTCCACTTGTTGGATCCGCCCCACAACCTTGCAGGTGGAGCTTCATCCCCACAACTCTCAGGAGCACTTGGTGCGCTTTGCACGAGAGGCTGGTATGCATGTGACTGCCTTTTCTGTTCTGGGAGCGTCTTCATACCTCGAACTCGACATGGCCACAGAGGAAGATGTGCTCTTGACCAATTCGGTAGTTTGCAGGGTTGCAGAAAGCCACAAGAAGTCACCTGCCCAAATTTTACTGCGCTGGGCGCTTCAGCGCAACACTTTCCCGCTCTGCAAGACGTCTCAGCCCGGTCGCATGGAGGGTAATCGTGACATCTTTGACTTTTACTTGACGGGAGATGACATGGCTGCACTGAATGCATTGAACAAGAACCGTCGCTACAACGATCCAGGGGCGTTCTGCGAGCCAGGTATGGGAACGTTCTGTCCAATTTACGAGTAGAACATGATTAGAGCTACACGAGTCGTTCAGCATACCATTCGACAATATTATTTATAGCGCCACATGGCCGCGTTTATTCTCAAAACTAATACCAGTGCATAGAGCAAACGGCAAACACCGACAGGATTGATTCTACGTACGAAGACATTCTAGTCTCTCAAGTCGAACCTGCACTTTCTTGGATCTGTACTCGTGCGCAACTATATATCTGTTTGAACCCGTCAAGAATGGAAGGCCCGAAGACGTTTGGCGATGCACAGCACGTCCCATTTTCGAGCTAGCTACGAACGATTATTACACTGCCATGGATCAACACAATTTGTGCGGTGGTGTTTCTTTTAACCTTTAGGAACTCTGACAAACTGCGCT
Source organism: Herpochondria borealis (assembly GCA_032274145.1). NCBI lineage: Eukaryota > Rhodophyta > Florideophyceae > Ceramiales > Ceramiaceae > Herpochondria > Herpochondria borealis. Next base: position 11,798 of record JAVCKV010141507.1, on the reverse strand, counting down.
ACATGGTACTGGAGATCACACTCATTGTATTCTCGCAGATAGGAATTCTACCATTTCTCTTTCCCCATTTCCAATCACAGCACAGTCTAGTACACCCTGGGTATTGTCGTCCATGGCATCCATCTTGGCTCCATTCTGCAGCAACAGCTCCGCACATTCGATGCCTGTCCACGGATCTCCAGTCTTGCTGGGCCGATTGAGGGCACAGACATGTAAGGCTGTCTTGCCTTCTTCTTCGGGGTTTCTCCATTCGACTTCCGCACTGTAGGCCAGTGCTTCGGCGATACCCAGTAATTCTCCATTACGAGCAGCCTCGAACAAACGCTTGTTGTAGTACAAGGCCTTCTCCTCTGGGGCCTTACCTTTGAAATGATCCTCTAAGAAACCCTTCCACATGTACTTGGACTTGATCCAGTTCTCCTTTAGTTGACGAGTGGCGTCAGCTGCAGGTTTCTCCCAACCCTGCTGCAACCCAATGCCTGATTCCCAAATGGGATTCACTTTGGCATTGCCCATGGCAAGAAGAAGGCGCCCTTCGGAGTCACTCAAGGAATCCAATTTTAGAGATCGAACCTTGCTCACGTGTACACCAAGGGATCTATGAACGCCAGAACATTCAATGCATATCAAGACGCCAAGATTGATGCAAGCCCAGTCGGGTTTTTGCATGCCGCAATCAGCGCAGACAGGGTTGTCGTCCATAATTTCTTTCGCTAACGGGTTCCGCGGCTGTGTCTGAGAACTGCGAAAGTCGGCTTCCGCAGAAACGCCCCGAAACTCATTTTCGTCATCGTCGTCATCATCAGACGACTGTCTGCCCGAGTTGGATCGGTTAGGAACTGTCTCTGATTCCAACATGCTGGCTAGGGTTGTAACAGCATCAGCCATGCCGCCTTCTTTCTTTTTCTTCTTCTTGCTTTGCTTGCCAATACCCTTCATGAGCTGATCTGCATCGTGGTTGCCAGATGTAAGTTGGATTTCGATGGAGCTTCGAATGCCGTCAACCCACATTCTGAACTCTGATGGCCCTCTAGCTTGCAACAACAAAGGTTTCTGATTGGGGGTAACAATTTCGAAACAGAAACGAACGCCGTCGGTAGAGATTTCGCGAACAGTACAAAGGACAATATCACAGATCTTGACACGTTCCAATGTGTGCAAGTAACCGGACGGGGAGGACTTCTTCATTTCCGAAGACGATCGGAAGTAGTATATGCCGTCCTTGTCCATCATGAACCACCGTTTATTCCATTGCTGAAGCGAAATACGACTGGCGGACTTCTTGTACAACCAGCCCTCAACAAACACACCTGGAGCAGGCTCTCTTTGATACCTACTCGACTCTGCCAGCATCGTTGGAAGCTCCCAAATCTGTGTTTCCTCCTCCAGCTGGCTCAAGCTAATATTCTGCGCGGCATTGGTGGCGATTTCACCATTGGCCATCATGTCTGCCAGACTGGCTGCATGCGCAACAGATTGCCCAACGTGATCCATGGCCCTCACCAATCCTTGTTCACGAGCCTGCCAAGGCTGACGCGCTGCCGAGTGACGTTCACGAGACTCCTTCTGCGTTTGTTGAATCCTGTTCATTCGAGGAGTAAGTCCTTCCACGAGATCAGAGCAGTGGTGAAAGTACGCTCTGATGCCGTGAAGCGATGCTAGAGCTGATTCTCCCAGTTCAAAGTTACGGCGTTTCTGTGGTTAGGAGAGAAGATTGGATGAGTTAGACAATGGTGCAAGCTATTATCGGTACGTTTCTGCTGGAACTGGTAAAATCGGACATACCTTAATGGAGACGAGCTTTTGAAGCAACTGAAATCGCTTGAGTTCCGCGCTTGTCTGAGCCAACCGGATTTGCTCGAGCGTGAGCCGGAGGTTTGCTGCAGTCGCGGCCATGACAACGGATGGATCACTGGGACGCTTGTTGTCCTTGGGGTTTCGCCACTGTTTGAACCGAGAGAGGTCATTGGATTCACGCCAGGTCTTGGAGAAACTACTCGAGACTTGTTCGCTCAACTTATTCCAAGACCCAACGTTGTCGTCGGAGGCGTATTGACGTCCATTCAAGTACTTGGAAAAGGACTGCTCGGCGCCCTCAGTCATTTGATCAGCCTCTGCCTGGAGTTGAGTTACCTCTGTAACCTGAGTTCCACAGAAAGCTTCCAGCGAGTGAGAGAGGGAGGCTTCGAGTGATTCACACATCTGAACCTGAGCATCCGCAATCTCGTCGAGGACCTAACAGGAAGAGACAGAGGTGAGCAAGAGTTAGATGACCGCAGCTCAGATTTTGACAAGTAGGTGCGCGATAAATCAAACAAGCAAAAACACGAATGAGCCTTACCTCTCCAAGCGTACTAAGTACAACCATCATCTCCTCCCCAACAGCTTCTTGGCGTTCTTGCACAATCCTATCTTGAGGATCCATCTCAGATTTTCCTTCCTCCTCTTCTTGCATCGGAGTGCTCGGCTTCAGTCGACAAGCAAGAGCCAATCGTCGAGTCGCTTCCGACATGAGAGCACCACACTTTCCAAAAGTCTTGGACCGGGCCGAAATATCTCTTAATGTATCCGAAAGAACCGATACTTGGCGCATCTCGTGCTCCACATAAGATGTATAGTATGGCGAATCGGCTGTGAAACTCGTTCGGGCTGAAAACTCTGACTCTTTTTCTTCAGGATTTGCCATGCTAGCCATGTCTGTATCGTCGGGGATGTGTGTGAAACGTATCGAACCTCCGAACGAGTTGACAACCTTGATGTTTGGTCTAGGGCGACGGCTTGTTGATGGCACTCTCCTGACAGGGCGAGGCTCACGGTCATTTGTTGCAACAACGTTCCCTGAAGGTGAAAAGAGACCGCCCGCTTGGGCTTTTGATGATAGTGGAATGGCATCATACACAGTGTCAGTAAAATCTACATGAGACCTACTGTGCAAAACATACAGTACTACAACAGTATCGGTGCCAGTACGCACGAAGAAAAAGGCGCCAACCCGACAACCTTGGCAAGACGAACAACTGCAAGGTACGGTACGTACCATCTTCATCACCTCCTTCATGGAGAGGAAGCTTGCTATCAAAAGCATACGATGCTGCGAATGAATCTGGATCAGGAGTCAATGCGCCCTCTATCTTCTTTGCCTCGTCTTGGTAACACAAAATCATCAAAGTGTGAGGGCGATGAAGGCTTGCGTACGTCTTCTAGCAGTTGACTCAAGCTGTAATATACAACTATCCTTGACTTGATACGTACCATTCGATGCTGAGTCTGTCGATATTGTTTGTTGTACAACATTTCCTACTTCTTTGAAAAACGAGTAAACAGGTTCTTCGTCTTCGACATCACTTTCTTCATCATCTGATGTGTCTGCGCTGCCCCACGCCATGAAGTATGTATCCTCTTCAGGTGATTTCGATCTGACTGCTGGCTCTGCTTCCGTTTCTTCCACACCATTGTGTTCCACACCATTGTGGCCTCGACGACGATGATTCGGTGAAGTGCTTCTCCATTCTCTCGTCGAATTCCAGTCTGATCGGCTCAAACACCGACTACTGGGAGATGCGCTTCGTGATTTTCGACCACGATGTTCGCTTTCATCTGCCGCCTCATCCCACCCCATGAATACGACGGGGTCGTTGGGACGACGACAATGACGACGACTTTCGACTTCTGAATCATCATCGTTGAGAGGGGCAGTCGTGGAGTTATAATTGTGTTGGTTCGACGACATGGTGTTTTCTGACACTTTTTCAGAACGAAACTTTGACAATATGATAACGTGAGTTCACGTTCGAATCGGTTCGTCGTGACAACGAACAACAATGCTTGCTCAACCAACACAACACTCGCTGTCTTGGTTGGCATCAAGGGTTACAAAAGAAGATAAGCAAGCCCCCGCCCATCATCTCGGAAAGGAGTGTGTGACACATGACATTCCAGTACATTCTCCAACGGTAGCAGTAGCACAACTCCGCTACCGGTACTGTCTACTGTCTGTCTGTGCCAAAATTTGATCGAACGGGTTACTTTCGTTGAACAATGACGCACGTCACTTCCCATCTCGTGAAAAAAATTCTCCAAATCTATGGAATTTGAATTATTATTGCAATACCATCTCTACTGAGTGATGGGGCAACGGCTAGAATAAAAGCACTAAAATCAATTTTAGATTGTTCCTTATTTACAAAATAAGATATATGCCAAAAGATCCGATACAGACAGCGGTCATTTTGCAGGCATTGTCGAATTTTCAAATAATAAGGCATAGGGTTCGCATCATTTGTGATGGACAAAGATACAAACGGGCTTGCTGGTCTTGGCGAAAGCCAAAGACTGACTGACTGACTCAATTTCATCGGAAGCTGTTGAGCGTTGTCGGCTAGAATCAATAGAGTTAGAGTGCTTCACATGTAGTTGTAGACTCTAAGAATCAATGAGTAGGTAGTTGTAGGGCTTATAGATTCTAACATTATATGCGATGTTATCCAAGATATCTAGCTTGCTTTACTATACGAATCACACCTCAACAGGAGACGAACTAGGCCAAGCGCCTACTCTCGCGATCCATTCACATTTCGAAATGACTTATCGGGTATCTTCTTACCTCTCTAGAATGTGTGGCGACCTTTACTTCTTTGCAGCAGTCTTGGCCTTAGCTACGGCACCCGAAAGAGCATCACCAGCCTTGTCCGAGAGCTTGTATTCCTCGTTGAGTTCACCAGCCTTCTTGACAGCCTTTTCAACCAAGTCACCGATCACCCCAAACGCAGTAGTGGATGCTCCGACAAGGTCGTATTCGTCGTTAAGATCCTGAATCTTGCCCTTGGTGGTGGACAAAGCAGATTCGACCTTCTGGATGGTGCTTGGGTCAACGTTGCCTTGAGATTTCAACTTGGTCAAGGACTCTTCCAAGGAGTTCTGGGCCTTTTGAAGAATCTCGTACTTGGAATCCAGCTGAGTCAAGTAGTTGTAGACTTGGATCGAAGACTTGGAGACGGCGGCGACGACCTCAGAGATATCGTTATCCATCTTGGAGGCGTAGTTGGCAGCAGCAGCTCCAAGGGCTCCAAGAACTGGACCACCGAGTGCGAAACCAGCAACACCACCGAGGATACCAGCAGTGAATTCAACAGTCTCTTCCTTGATGGGAACCAAAGATCCACCGGCAGATGAAGCAGGAGCTGAGGAAGGAAAGGTTGGGCTAGGGTCATCCTCACTCATTCGAAGACTGAACGCAGGTCTTTGCACTGCGGACGGAGCGAAAGCAGCGGCTGAGCCGATAAGAAAAAGAGAAAGAACACCGGAGAGCTTCATTGTCGTCAATTATTAGAACAGATTTACTGTAGTGGTATTGAGCAAGTGTAGTGGTCAACAACAACGACAAGTTTCAAGGAGTTGCAGTTGGGGTTGGCTGGAAACAAGGAATGGCGGTTGGTGAGCCAACCAGAACGGCCAAAACTGATTGAGAAGCCTTTTCTCGTAGAAACCTACACAAATCGATCTGGATCTTTATTGAACAACGGAAGGGAGGAAGATCGGCGGATGAGGGGGAATCTTTGATACTTTTTCGAAAGGGAATGTTGGTACCGCGTGCCGCCAGATTTTTGGATTTCTCCTTTCAGCGCTATTCCTATTGCCCCTTTGGGCTTACACGACTCACTAACTCACACCATACGAGGTGCACGCCCGCCACTCTCAGAAAATTGCGAAGGCCTCTATCTGTTGACAGCAGAACACCACGGAATGCGGTGCGCGGCGTGAGAATCAAACATGCATTGTCACAACAACCACTGATAGAATCCAACAGACTGTTGATCTATCAAGACCTCTTCAGTTACTCACCAGACAATGAGCAGCATATACAGCAATCTCTTCAACATTTTCATATGGGTTCTAATCATTGCATGCCTCTTTCAGTGCTGCTGTCAATTTCGAAAGCATCGAGAGCGCATGACTGCAGCACAACATCAACCGACATCTACGACGACGGCAACAACGACAACAACCACGATACCTGCACCCACCCCGGAGAATGCCGAGGAGGCTGCTGCGCTGAGATCGAAGGTAATAAAGGCCATGTTTCCGGAACAAAAGGTAAGTTTCTCGTTGTCAATAAGACCGACCAACATAGAAGTTCTGTACAGTTTACGACTAACGCGCGAATTGACAGATCGAAAACGATACAACATTGGTATACGATGCTGAAAGTAACGGTTATCAATGGACGAATAACAACACTGGTGATGCATCCTGTTCGATCTGCTTGGAGAATTTCGGTAAGCCTCAACAACATCAGCTATTTTTCGTGGCTGATTGAGTGTCGATGCATGCTCACTAACTTTTGTCTGTTTCTGTAGAACCTGGTGATACGATTGTAACCAGCAGCTGTAACCATGCGTACCATCGCGATTGCCTCATGGGATGGCTGTCCCTGAAAGATGAATGCCCCAATTGTCGGCAAGCCATGTGGGAACCAGAAGCCTATCAAATGTTTGAACAGGATATCAAGGCTATGGATGCCAGGGCTACCATTCTCAGTTGAGCATCTTCGTTCTGTACTACTGTTTTTGTGGCTTCGTGTGAACATAGAGAAGAGTTCGATGTTGGGGTGTATCATCAATGGGACAAAAACAATCAATGTCGTGATCATTCATTTATAAACCAGTACATACGCGTTTCATGCCTATCAGGTAGGCCAAGGTACAGACCACCCTGTCGAAAGTGTACATGATGCGCATAATACAGAAAATGCAATCGAAAGGGTACATGATGTAGTTGTCGAAAGGATACATGTGGTTGCCATTCGATTCATGCATTCGTACTTCGAACTTAGAATTGCGTTGCCATGGCATTGCGACAACTTCGGGTCGTATTTTAGACTTTTCTGTACAAGACTGGACAATTTCTGCTCACAAAAGAACAAAAGAGTGGCAATTCAGAATTGAAAATGCGATCCGAACCCCACCCAGCGATGAAAGGCGTTCAATTGTTGCACAATTCCGAAATTTGCGAACGATGACATCAATGCTCAATCTGTTTGCCCCCAATGTTTGGACAGTGGAAGGGCCTATCGTCTCCTTTTATGGATTTCCCTACCCAACTAGAATGGTCGCAATCCAGTTGTCTGATGGAACAGCTTGGATTTGGTCTCCAGTGGAGTTGACTGAAGATCTTGCTCTTGAAGTTGTCCGAACAGTCGGTCCCGTCAAGCACATTGTGAGCCCCAACAAAATCCACTGGCTCTTTATGAAGCCATGGCAAGAACATTTTCCTCAAGCCAACATGTATGCATCTCCTGGGTTGGCAAATCGCAAAATTGCGAGCAATCTTGAATTTTCGGAAACGTTGACCAATGAAGCTCCCGTTGCCTACGCGAAGGATATTGATCAGGTTTTGTTCCAAGGCGGTGCAATGGATGAAGTTTGGTTCTTCCACAAGGCATCCAAGACAGCAATTGTGTGCGACTTGATTCAAAGGCACAAAGAAGAGGATCAAACTGGGTGGAAGGGGTGGTTAATGAGGGTTGACGGCATGGTAGGTCCCCTTGGAAGTACTCCGAAAGAGTGGCGTATGGCCTTTTGGATGTGTGGCTTGCTCCCAAAGGCACGGAGAAGCTTGGATAAGGTTACATTGGAGTGGAAACCAGAGAAGCTCGTCATTGCGCACGGCGAGAATGCGGAGGAAGGGGCTACCTTTGTTATTGAGAATTGCCTTCCGTGGATTCCCAAAGATCCCGAGAAGTCATGCCAGTGCTGTTCAACATGAATATCTAGGTCAAGGACACTATCAAGCCGTCTAACCCGTCGTATAGTCTTAAACATAAACATGTACACAGCGTGTACTAAGAGCTTTTTGCTTTGATACGACAGTAGTACCCGTAACAGTAACACAGTAGCGCGACGTATATGACCAAAAGCAAGAATTTCAACTTGCTTGAAACTCGACATTGAATGTACTTGACCATGCAAGGATGAAAGTCAAATGAAAACCTCCGCACTGGCCCTTGTTGTGGCCCTCATCGTTGGTCTATACTCTCTTAGAACATTTGTCAGTCTCAGAAGTCTGGCAGGCATTAGTTGCATCGAAGGAGAGGATGTGTCTTCGACATTATGGATTCCGCACAATAGTATCAGAAACAATAACAACACATCATCAGAGGAGTCACCAATCAACGACAAGACGCTGCAATGGGATGCCTCTAAACGTCGATTATGGATGATGGACGGAGGCAGCGTACCACCAGCCGTCGTTACGCTGACATCCATGTACTGGAATCATCCCAACCAATCATTTGGAACATTGCATTTTCGCACACAAGGATCTCGTAGGCTGCTCGAGGGTGTCTTGAATCATCCCTGGTTTCACCCCACTGCGTGGGATGACATAGTAGAGGGCCGCTGGAACGATAGTGGTACTCGTGTGTACGCCTTTTTTGATTATGAAACGGTAAGGCAGCAGCTAGCAGTCACTTCTTTCAAACAATCCTGTATTTCTTTTCTTCTGTTACAGCAGCGCAGCACCCTCACGTGTCACCTTTATCATGCAATACTCTACTCTAGTGCTATGAGAAGAATTTTCCTGATTACGGAAAAGGTCTGGCAGGAAACGCGGATGTGGTTGGGAATCGAAGCACTGACTGGAAGAGCTCACACCCACAGAATCCGTATCGAGCACTAGTCAACCGTTTATCGCAAATTCAAATGAAGGAGCAATACCCAAATAATATTCTCTTAAAGGCGATCATTTTCGAATGTGGGGGGGAGGGGCCAAGGTATTATTGCTTTTCAAGAAGTCACAATCCTCACGAACAAGTGAGTTTAGCATCTATATCTGCGTCACCGTGGCATCACTTTCCTCAAGATCAAGGTAAGCAAGCACGCGTCTTTCGCCCCATCATCAGCTCATGGGTTTGTTTGATGGTATCCAGTGTGTGACTCAACCAAATAATGTACAATAATACCAGGATTTCCTCCACCTGTCGTGAAGGAGAGCATTCTGAATGAAACGATTCGTCGGAATATTGCTGAATGTCGGGAAGATACACGGCCCTACCTATTGACCTTTGCTGGAAACTTCAGGGCACAGGTTCGGAAGCAACTTCGAGACTTTGTCCACAACGATAAGGATATTTTGTTTGGCAACAATAAAATGACGGAAAAGATGGGTATTGGGTTTGAAGAGTTGGTCCTACTGTCCAAATTTGGAGCAGCCCCTCGTGGCGACAATCGATTCAGCTATCGGTTCGTAGAAGTCATGAGCGGAGGGGCCATACCAGTGTTGTATGCAGACGACCTGGTACTTCCATTTGAGGAGGTCATTCACTGGAGAGAGATTGCAGTTCTGATTCCCGAGAATGAAACCAATCGAACACGAGAGATTCTGTCCGCAATCAGTGATGAGGAAAGATGTCGCATGCGTCAAAAAATGATGCAGGTCTATGAGCGTTACATCAAATCAGGCGAAGCAACCATTGCGGGCATTGTCGACGGGCTGGAAAAGAAGTTCCAGTCAAACAAGTGGATGAGTCACCGCTTTGAGGGAAGCAGGCAGTAGCACTGATTGATATGTTGGATGCTAGGTTAGGTCTAATCAAATGCTCTAATGCCTACCAGGTAGAGGCCCGCACTTCATGTGATAATGTGATATTCCAGCTTATTTTCCAAACAGAAAATAGCGGAGATATTGTAAGTGGAGACTTGATGGCTTCGGGCAATAAGCAAGGGACGGTCTCAGAGTGCTTTGCAAAGCCTGTTGATTCAAAGCCTGGAAGTGAAGCAGCTGCCAATTATTTCTTGGATGTTCTCTGTGTGTTCTGCGCGCGTCTCGGGAAGTAGAGCCCTTGTTGAAAAAGCCTTCGGAATTGTCAAAGCCTGACGTAGGCTCAAGCAGCACAGTGTTAGCCTCAAGCAATAAATGGCCGCTCAAGGGTCTTGAAGGTCATCACTGATATCGAGCGGCTGTAGGGCTCGCATCATCGTTTTGTCTATAATGTACAGGAGCATTCCCTTCTCCGTTCTATTGCTGAAAGCACAGCATCCACCACCTGGCTAATGTCAGGACACACCCTTTGATCTCGTGCCACATGTATTTCTTTTGTAAGCTTTGTTTCGTTCCGCCCGTCTCCCAGTGATAGGTACAGGTTGCTGTACAAGAGACCAGAGTTACTGGCAAGTGTCCCAAAGAAGCCCGGAATGTAGTAGCCTTTGGGAAAGATCTCAATCAATGCACCACAGTTGGGCATGAACGGTAAACCGGTCAATTGAGCGCCATGTGGAGAAACCAACACATCAATGGACGAAAAGAAGTGAATCTGTTTCTCAAAGGATGTGTCATTGAAATTGATGACAGTGATGGATGACACATGAGGCTCAAGCAACCCCATCAAATCGTTGGCATTCACAAATTGCCGCGCCCCAAAACGATTGAGAATGCCGAATCGAACCTTGTGCGTGGTATTGCAGGTAGTCGGACGAATGCGATGATATTTCAAAATGGCATCTTGCAAATCCTGAGCATGTTGAGGTGCGGCAAACCAATGCTTATCATCACCTTCCCAACCCGACTTTCCGCGTGGATGAACAATAGTTGCGCCGGTAACCAAGCTATCATTCTTTCTCACGACCTCCACCTTCAAATCACGTGTCAATACCTTGTACATTCCTTGAAAGAATTCAGATTGAAATGTTGCTCTTTCAAAGATACCAGTCTTATCAACAAGGACAGGTTTATCGGGTCGTCGACTAATCCAGTAAGACCAACACGGGTACAAGCGCTGCAGTTGAAGCGGAAAGTGACCCGAAAAAATATCAGATAGATCAAACATACATGCAGCCACTAATCCCTTGCGGTGGTTGGCCTTGTCCGTGAACATGCTACCAAACGTGACCTTAGAAAACTTGTAGTATTCGTAGCCTGACGAAATCATGGGATCGCACGCTTCTTTCGTTGTGGATGATACGTTCTGAACAACAACGCCTGGCGATCGCGTGATATTTTCATCATCGTCTAACCACTCCTGAGAAGTTGGAAGTGCGACTTCTGGCATTGCAGGGAAAACAGACAGATTGAGTTCCTTTCTTTTGACTGCAGCTCCTTCTTATGGTGCAGTTTCCTCACTCTCTGCATTTTCTTCCGCGTGTGCACACAAAGAGTCACTCTCCAAAATATTGATACTGAAATTGTCGCCCAGCAAGAACACGTGCGCTACCAATACCAGCAGCATGATGATTTGAACCACACGCTTACTCGTAGTGTTCATTGCCAAACCTTCTTGAATCCAAGGCTTACAACGTACACTTGATTGGCGGGGTGGTTCGCTTTTCTCTTCCGTTGAGGTATAACGGTGGTGAACTTCTTCAACTTAAACTGTAAAAGCACCCCCAAGTACGGGGATTACGCGCTACTGTTACTCGTGCAAACCAAAGTTTGTGCTGTTGTCTTGTGAAGAATTTTTGCTTCCCGATTGCTAATTTGGTCGAAGAATCAGCAGTTGAGTACCGTATCAAAAATTCACTTAGAAGAAGGTGATGCTTTACGTAATCCCCCTATAGCGAGAACCACTTCGTGGCCACGGGAGGCAATCACCAATCTTGTGCGTGAAATCACATCATTTCCCCGTCACAATCACACAGCCATCTCCTTGCTCTCTTGTTGTTGTTGTTGTTCATTGCCCCAACACTCCCCTGCACCATGGCTCCTTCTACACCTAAAAAGCGTAACTCCCATCAGCGCAAGAAGTGGACTTGCGCCGCTTATGATCCGAATTCCATCTGTTTTGAACGCCATCCAAATGGAGACAC
>JAVCKV010141396.1:0-18742 GCA_032274145.1 Herpochondria borealis | reverse complement strand
TAGCTTCCCCATAATTGATCTGCTGTATGTAGTGCCAATTGTCGAACGACCATTTCATGATAACGCTCATAAATATCTTGTTGAAATTCGAGTTCTGTTTTTTCATGGAAGAATGGAATTCCTTTTCGATTGTAGTGGAATGGTTGCATTGTTATATTATTGAAGTTTTACTTTTTGCTCTCGCCAAATCACAGGTTTGGAACCGTAAGATGAAAAAAATACAGCACAAAACCTGTGATTTGACTATTTTGAATAGCTTGATTTTTAGAATTAGTAGTACCTATTGTAGAGGGGCCCTGAATTGACTGCTTTAATTTAGCCTCTTTTTGAGGTCGTTGTGTTTTTGCTTTATGGAGACTGTTTATTATATTGTGCGAATAAATTTTAAATTAAACGTTTAGATCAAAAAAAGTAGACACATAACTACTTCAAAACTATAAGACCCATTATGACTCATTTTAGCTTGATAGAAGGACTCCGAAACAATATCCAAACTGAAGAATTGATTCATGAAATTGAAAAGGGCAATGCATCCATTCATGAAAAAGACGAAAATAACCTTCCTGTACTCATTTATGCCATAGAATGGGGCATTGATGATTTAGCAGAATATCTAGTTGAAAAAGGAGCAAAACTTGATGAAATTACCTTTCATGTTTCTGCATCTACTTGGAATATTAAATTCGTCAAAATGCATTTAGAGGCTAAGCTAAGTCCTAATTTAGTTCATATGGGGGCATATCCTCTTAATACGGCCATTTGCTCTTTAGAGGTCTACAAGAATGCTGAGAAACAAGCTGATTTACAGGTTATTATTGATTTATTATTAGCGTATGGTGTCGATGTGAATCTGGCTTATGAGGAAACAGGATACAGTCCTATCCAATTTGCCGCTCATTATGGAGCAGGTGAGGTGGTGAAAAAACTACTAGATAATGGTGCCGACTTTTCTGCTGTGAATAAAAAAGGACATAGCGCTTTGCATCATGTAGCTTCTGGAGGCTATAATTTTAATAGTACCGTGATCAAACATCTAGTAGCAGCAGGAGCTGACATCAATGTTCAAGATACCGTACATGGTCAAACGCCTTTGCATATAGCCGTTTTATATTATAGATATGAAGTCGTTTGTATGTTGAAGCGCTTAGGTGCTGATGACTCTATAGGGATTACGGAAGAACTTCATTTCTATAACGAAAGCCCTTATTTTGATGTCGTCTTTCCTATTGGGACATCACCATATGATATGTCAATTCAGCTTAATATGGATAAAATTTCAAACTTTCTTGCCGACGGGGTAGAAGGTTGGGATGAAGTTTATGTCAAGGCAGATATCATTAGGGAAATTAATGAACTGGTACAAACAGGTAAAAAGAAAAAAATAGCCTTGGCATTTGAAATTGCAAGTAAAAATGACATTGATGATGAAACCATTATGGGGCCTTGGATTGAACTGATTCATCTAGCCTTATTGGATAGTGATTCTTACGGTAATGGCTATTTTACGCCAAATGATTACCCAGGAATGCTCCATCAATTACTCAAAATTGATCAATTATTTTTAGCTTCTAAAGAAATTACAACACTGCCACAGAATATTGGATTACTCAAGAATTTGGAGTGGATCGAGTTAAAGAACAATCAGATCGAACAACTTCCTGAGAGCATCACGAAGCTTTCAAAGCTTACGGGCTTATATATGAACCATAATCCATTAAAGGAGTTACCTGATAATATTGGAGCGCTTAAAGCTTTAGAAGGCTTATATCTATATGGAAATGAACTAGAAGTTTTACCTGATAGTATTGGAAAATTACAGAAGTTGGAAGAATTAAGATTGGAGAAAAATAAACTCAACACGCTACCAAAAAGCCTTGGAAAACTCAAGAAATTAAAATTACTGTGGTTAGAAGGAAATCCATTAGCGGATTTACCAAAGAACTTCGTGTTTCCTGAAAATGCAAAAAGGCCCTAAGGGCTTTTTTGTATCAAAGGCATATTGATGTCAACGATTCGATAGCTTTTCGTTTTTAAGAAAAAAGTTGCTTAAAAAAGTTGCCTATTTTTTCAAAGAAAGTAGGTTCAGGTGCCTTCAAAAACTCAGGATTCTCTTCTAATATTTTTTGAAAATCATTCATGGAAGCCGCTATTTCAGCTGCCTCACCAGAGTCATTTCGAAGTTTTTTAATAAAGTTAATTTCTAAATATTCCATATTGGTTAACTCATCCAAGTCAAAATCTAATAATCGCATCAATCTTTCATCTGGTGAAAGGCTAAGGCATCGATCGATCATTTCTTGATATTCGACCGTTTGTCTATCTTCCTTTAATTCTTTCCAAAAGGCAAGGTCATTTTCTTTAACAAGGTCTAAAAATTCTTCTTCAAACTCAGCTAATATAATTTCTTTGGGCTTGTTATTATGGATCATTTTGGTTGTTATTTTTTATACAAAAGTAGATTTTTTTTAGAAAAAATGCCCAGCCTTGAAATTTTATTTAAAACAACTACTTAAAAATAAGTTGGACAGATCAATTGAAAATGGAACTTTAGATTTAAGGAGTAATTACAAAAAAAACAGACTGGATATTAAGAAAAAAAGTTGCTGGAATTTAATTAAATTCCAGCAACCTACCGACAATTAAAAATATAAACAATTCAAGTCGAATAAGAATCTTAAGAACCCACCTTTAAATAATCGGTACTTATTATCGAATTAGAGAGACATCACCTTTCGTTTTGGTTTCATTACCAAATAGATCTTTATAGCGAAGTGTATAAATGTAAACTTCTGTCGCTGCTTCAACGCCCTTGAATTTCCCATCCCATTTTTCTTGAACATCAGTACTTTCATAGACCTTTTGTCCCCAACGATTAAATATTGCGAAATGAAACTCGCTAAGAGGGCAAGTGAAAACAGGAGCAAAGGCATCATTTACTCCGTCGTTGTTTGGCGTGAACGCATCGGGCATGATTAAAGAGCATTCGCAATCTGTAAATGTAACGGTAATAGAATCGGTATCAGAAAGCGAGCAATCATTAATTACTTGAATCCAATAAATGCCCGAATCCTGTACTTCTAAACTATTGTTAGTAGAATTATCTGACCACAAATAAGAAACACTATTAGGAGTGTTTGCATTCAAGGTTAGGTCAAAACCATAGCAAAGGGTCGTGTCATTTCCTACATAAACAAGAGGAGCAGGGATATAATTTATGGTAATGCTATCAGTTGTTGTTCCACAAGCATTGGAGATGGAAACAGAGTAGGTTCCACTATCAGAAGCTAAGAAGGTTGAATTCGTGGAGTTATCTTGCCATATATAACTGAGCGCATTTCCGACACTTACATCGAGTAATATTGACGTTCCAGGGCAAACAGTGGTGTCAGGACCTAAATTTAAAAGCGGAGGGTTTTCATAATTTAGTGTAATACTATCGGTAATGCTTCCACAAGCATTGGATATTGTGACAGAATAGGTTCCAGCATTAGCAACTAAGAAAGTAGAATCAGTGGAATTATCTTGCCATAGATAATTGGCGTTAATCCCCGAACTTGCATCCAACAAGATGGAATTCCCAACACAAAGAAAGGAATCAAGACCTAAGTCTAATAGCAGTGGATTTTCATAAGTAATGAGAATACTATCGGTAACGGTTTCACAAGCACTGGAGATAGAGACAGAATAGGTTCCAGGATTAGTAACTAAAAAAGTAGAATCGACAGAATTGTCTTGCCATTGGTAACTGACGAAAACACCAGAATTTGCATCCAACAAAATGGAATCCCCAGTACAAAGAACAGTATCAATTCCTAAATTTAATAGCAGTGAATTTTCATAAGAGATGGTAATACTATCGGTAATGCTTCCACAAGCATTGGAGATAGAGACAGAATAGGTTCCAGCATTAGTAACTAAGAAAGTAGAATCGGTAGAATTATCTTGCCATAGATAATTGGCGTTAACTCCTGAACTTGCATCAAACAAGATGGAATCCCCAACACAAAGAAGGGAATCAAGACCTAAATCTAATAGCAGTGGATTTTCATAAGAGATGACAATACTATCGGTAACGGTTTCACAAGCATTGGAGATAGAGACAGAATAGGTTCCAGGATTAGTAACTAAAAAAGTAGAATCGGTAGAGTTATCTTGCCATTGGTAACTGACGAAAACACCAGGATTTGCATCCAACAAAATGGAATCCCCAGCACAAAGAAGGGAATCAAGACCCAAATTTAATAGCAGTGAATTTTCATAAGTAATAATAATACTATCCGTAACGGTTTCACAAGTGTTGGAGATGGAGACAGAATAGGTTCCAGGATTAGTAACTAAAAAAGTAGAATCGGCAGAATTGTTTTGCCATTGATAACTGACGCTAAGGCCAGAACTTGCATCTAGCAAGATGGAATCCCCAGCACAAAGAAGAGAATCAAGCCCCAAGTTTAATAGCAGTGAATTTTCATAAGTAATGAGAATACTATCCGTAACAGTTCCACAAGCATTGGATATGGAGACAGAATAGGCTCCACTACTAGTAGCTAAGAAGGTAGAATCAGTAGAATTGTCTTGCCATAGATAACTGAGGGCATCCCCAATACTAACATCGAGTAAGATGGAATCCCCTGCGCAAAGAACAGTATCAGGACCTAAATTGACAACAGGAAGATTTTGATAAGAGACGGTAATACTATCCACAACAGTTCCACAAGTATTAGAAACGGAAACAGAATAGGTTCCACTACTACTAACTAAGAAGGTAGAATCGGTAGAATTATCTTGCCAGTGATAATTGGCAGGGAATCCTATGCTTGCATTAAGTAATAAGTTACTAGAACAAACTGTTGTGTCTATTCCTAAATTCAAAGTAGGCGGAATGGTTATTTTGATTTGAATACTATCTCGTATAAGGACACAAGTACCATTGATCTCCACCCAATAAATGCCTGAGGTATCAGCGGTGAAAGTTGCATTGGTAGAACCATCTTGCCAAAGGTAACTCGTGCTACTTCCATTAGGACTCAATAAGATCGAATCGCCCAAACAAATAGTTGTGTCTACTCCTAGATAAACGCTGTTCGGAGAAGCATTGACTGTACTTGAATCTATACAACCTGGAGCTAATAAATAACAGCAAGTATTGGGGCCAGGGAAGAAATAGTCAACCACACTTTGATTAACAGGCGTGTTACCTCCATTGCCAAATGGTTCTCGACCATCGTGCCAGATGTTATAATCTCCAAGCCCTACAATAGCACCGCTGCTAAGTCCTGAAAAATTACCAGGATGGAATGCAAAACCAAAATTAAGACAAGTGCTAATAGGAGGGGCGCCACCAGGAAGTGTTTGCGTTGCCTGTAATTGGTTGGCAACAGGAATGCTATCCATCCCTTTGTAAGCTGCTCCTAGAATGGTTACACAAGCATCAACATTGGCAGTATTGGTTGATTCCCAGCCTGCAAAACCACTATTTATAGCAATATAGGGATTGCTATTGGGTTGAATGTTTAAGCCTGTAACGCCTGAAGCTAAAAAAGCAGCAGAAGCATAAGAAGCGATACAACAAGTCACTTCGTATTGACAAAAGACTTTGCCTCCTGAGTTGACAAATGCTTGAACTTGAGGTAAAAAACTATTATAGTTGGAGACTCCAAAAAAACAAAGCCAATCGTAGCCATTCACTGGGTCGGTACAAGATGAACTAAAACCTGCAGGTAAGGTAATACCTGTATTAATCGTATGACCATTGAGGGCTATTGCTGCTATCAATTGTGGTTCAGCAGTATTATAACCTGAAGAGTTGATAATGAAAATCCGATCTGCAAAGCAGTTAAAAACGAACCCAAGTAAAAGAAGGGCCGTTAGGGAAAATTGTTTCATTTTTTAGTATAAATTTGGGATGGTGTAAATTTAGGTGTTTATAGGGTATAGATTTGACTAGTAGTGATTTGTGTGTAAGTAGTTTGGGAAAAAGCAGAAGCTTTATTGGAGAACGTAAATACTGCTAGAATGTGTTAATATTTTATGTTAATTTTTTTTATAAAACAAGTGGACACACCAAAAGTAAATCAACTTGCATCTTCTTATGTATAGAGGATGTTTTTAATAGATAGTGGGTAATAAGTTTTGGCACAACCTTTGAATTATATATTGTACAACTGTTTCATTAAAAAAAAGACCTCAATAAATTACGCCATCATTCCTAAAATCAATTGTATGAAAAATCCAAACCGTTTCAATAAAATTATAAAACTTAGTTTCTTATTTGTATTTGTAAGTAGTCTGTGTTCTTTCGTTTATAATAAGCATATAGAAGAGGGCAAAAAAGCCAGTTATAAAAAATTCTTAGCAGAGTTTGAACAAGTTCAAATTCCAAGTAAATTATCTTTTAAACTAGAATCTGATCAAGATCGCTTGAGTCGTTTGGCCAATGGTGACAATGTGAAGAAGACTCCAAAGAAATTAAAAACGTTAGGGGATGAATATGGAGACTTTATTCCAGGTATTACTGGTGGTAGAATGAGCCGTATGGGCCCATCAACTTTTCAAGCAGAAATATTAGTGGCAACAACCAAAAAATATAGTGTTTTATTGTATAGTAAAATGCCTGCCTATAGAGGGCGTAAGTCTTACATTTTGGCGACTTATGCGTCAAACGGTAAAGAGATTTCTAAACAATACATTGGTCATTCTAATGACCGTGATGGTATGCGCTTAGAAATTAATAAAAAACTGGAAATAGTAGCTAGAGCTATGCACACAGAAGATAATTTACATAACAAAGAGATCAATTTTTTTGAAAAAAGTAAAACAGCAATTTTTATTTCAGATACTGGAGAAATTCTAACCGAAGAAACCCTTCTAAATACGAAGGAAAAGCCCATGTTGAAAGCAGTAACGACTCAAGAAAAAGTAGGATAATAACCCAATTATAAATAGTGAAATTAAGACCTCTTTCGATTTTTCGAAAGAGGTTTTTTTTATTGTGAAGGAACATGAAGAAAATGTTTTAAGTTATTTTTTGCATGGTCCTAAGAACTTGACTATTAATTATAAGTAGTTTTTTTTGTATATTTATATAAATCAAAATGAAACTCAAATGAATGTATTAAAACTACTGTTTATTGCTGGTGTTTTTTCAATTTCTTGCTCCTTTGTTTGGACAGCGTTACAGCCTGAAAATGAATTGTATCAACGTTTTTTGAAGCAATTTGATCATGTGGAGGCTACTCCTGCTATTCGATTGGACGATCAGCGAAATTGGGCTTCTGAAGAAAAAAACAGAAGATTGAGCATGCAGTTCAAAGATTTTATCCCAAGTATTGGGATTGGCCTAGGAGATCGTTTTGGTGGCTCTGCTGTCCATGAAGCTGAAGTATTGGCGAAGCAAACAGAGGAATTTGATGTCTTAATTTATAGCATGAGTGAATATTATTATCCTAAAGCGAAATCTTATTATGCAGCTGTTTTTGATAAGGAAGGAAAAGCATTGGGACGGCATTTAATCGCCAGTTCAGATGGAGGCGCTTATTCTGAATTAACGATCTCACCAGCTTTACTAATTACAGCTAAAAAATTCAAGTATGTAGCAGATGGAATCACCTTGGCTAGTGTAGAGACGGCCCAAATTACAAAAACTGGCTTTGTCAAATCAATCAGTTATAAAAGTGGAGAAGAATTAGGAGAAGGTGTGACGGCTAAACAAGATTAATGTTAAGGAAAACTTAAAAAAATAAGAAACCAACAATAAAAATTAACTTTTTAGTGTTTTAGGGAAAATGCACAACACCCAAGATACAAGGTGCATAAAACAATTCTATCACAAAAAAAGTGCTTTCTTTTATGGCAAAACTATACTTGTAAATTTTACGAGCAGCTTTCTAAATAAAAAAAATAAAACAGTGTATTCTTCCTAAGAGACACAAGAAGCTTGCTCGATTATTTAATCAGTCCAGATGTAATTCTGGGAATAAAAAAAACAGATTATGCAAGTAGTAAAAATGAGTAGTACCATCGCCACCATTCTTTTTCTTTGTTCTTTTAGTGGTTCAGAAAATATAAAAGCCAGCAAATTAAAAAAGCAAGATCGAGTTAATTTATATGAGCAATTCTTGAGTAAATTCAGCAAAGCACCTTCAAAAGATGCTATGTTGTTGGATGTTCGTATTAATCAACCACTTCCTGTTAGTGAGGAAGAGTTCTTGGCTGCGAATTGCGATAGAATGAAAATGAGAAAAGTAGTAGAGAAACGCTTATTGATGCGTGATTTTGATCTCTTTATTTCTGAAATAAGTAAAAAACAAACAGGCGGAACCCGCCCCAATACTTATGAAGCAGAATTTTTGGTGAAACAAACAAAGAAACTGGATGTGCTCGTCTACAGTGAATATAAGGATGCTCGAATGTACACGAAAAATTATTACTTAGCTGTTTTTAGTAAAATGGGGGTTATCTTGGCCAAGGAATACATTGGCATGAGTAACGAATCTGTTTATACAGCAGCTGATATGTCTAACAAATTAGTTCTAGATGTTGTTTCTATCTTAGATGGCCAAAAGTTGCCATTGAGTACAAAGAAGCTAAAAATTGAGAAAAAAGGCAAGGCCGCAATCTTGGAAACAACGCATCCTTATTTGGATGAACTAGCTGGGAAAACAATCATTTATCAAGGGATTAAAAATTATCGCTTGGAATAGAATGTGTTCGAATACGCTTCAATTTAGCCTATTGCTAATGGAATAAATAATCGAATCTTGAACAAGTCAAGATTCGATTATTTTTTTAATAAAATTTAGCGGTGAAATTCCGATAAAAAATGTACCTTTTGCTTTATTTACAGGTTTTTAAATTACAAAGAAGATGCAAAAAGTACGTTGGATTCGTCTAGATATTCCTTATCAATCAGATGGCAACAAGATGCGAGCCGTTATTGGCCATAGCGAAGATAATGGTGTCTTGAATACGACGGTTAGCGAGTATAGTGATAATATTCCCAATATATTAGATCATTTAAAAGTGTTGTTTACTACCTCAGAAATGGAATTTAATGGCCAAACTGTATTAGTGTATCCTTTGGATGGTCGCATCAGCCTAGCTTCTGTTGTCAAAGACGCAGCCGATAAAGAAGGCTGGACTTTTAGTCGGCACATACCTGCTAAGTTTTATCCTCGTATTGATACGTTGTGTTCTTTTGAATTAGAAGAAACAGGTTCTGCTCAAGATCTATTGAGTGCAGGCGAAGCACAGCAGTTGATTTTTCAATTAAACAATGAAGCTCAAGAAAATTATCAGGCTTCTGATATGCCTGCGGGAATGTCCTGTTTGCGTCAAGCGCTTCAATTAGCCGTTAAACATTTTGACTGGGGCTCACCAGGAGTTGCTTATAGCCTAACCAACTTGGGACATGTGATGGCAGCAACAGGGAATCAAGATAATCTTAGAGAAGTAAGGAATACGATTGAACGAATGTTGATGCATTGGGACAAAAAAATGCCAGATAAAGGCGAGTGGGAAGGCGCAGAAAGTATTTTGGAGCAATTGATTATGAGTTGTAACAATTTAAAGGAAGCCGATTTGTCACAGCGTTTGGAAAAATACCAAGCGAAGTTCTTGGCCTAAAAATAGAAGATTCCTAGGATATACGACGACTTATTGAACGCGTTCTATCCTTAGAAAATGGCGATTATTTAATGCTAGCTACTTATTTAGATTTTAAGATAAAAGCTATAAGCTTGACTAGAATGAATCTAAATAATTATTAGGATAAAGTTTTTGCTAAAAAAAATGTATTTTGGCAAAAATAGTCTTATACTATAACTATATTCTTATACGTATAAGAATCCAATTATTTAACAGATAAAATGGTTTTACCAATATGGCATTTGACATTGATATGATTAAGAAGCATTACGCTTCCCTCCCTGCTAAAATTGAAGCTGCTCGCAAAACATTAAATAAACCTTTGACTTTGTCAGAGAAAATTTTGTACGCACATCTTCACGAAGAGTCTCCAATTCAGAACTTTGAACGTGGAGAAGATTATGTATTCTTTGCTCCTGACCGTGTAGCGATGCAAGATGCTACTGCTCAAATGGCTTTATTACAGTTTATGATGGCTGGTAAAGATAAAGTTGCAGTTCCTTCTACTGTACATTGTGATCACTTGATCCAAGCGAAAATTGGAGCAGATTCTGATTTGGCAACAGCGAATGATAATAACAAAGAAGTCTATGACTTTTTGAGTTCTGTCTCTAATAAATATGGCGTTGGTTTTTGGAAACCAGGCGCAGGTATTATTCACCAAATCGTACTCGAAAATTATGCATTCCCAGGTGGAATGATGATTGGTACCGATTCTCATACCGTAAATGCGGGTGGTTTAGGTATGGTTGCTATTGGAATTGGTGGTGCTGATGCTGTAGATGTTATGGCTGGTTTGGCTTGGGAGCTTAAAATGCCAAGATTGATCGGTGTAAAACTAACAGGTAAATTAAGCGGATGGACTGCTCCTAAAGATGTGATCTTGAAAGTCGCAGGTATTGTTGGTGCCAAAGGTGGTACTGGTTTTATCGTTGAATACTTTGGTGAAGGTGCTATAAGCATGTCTTGTACTGGTAAAGGTACCATCTGTAACATGGGTGCTGAAATTGGAGCAACGACTTCTACTTTCGGTTATGATGATTCTATGAAACGTTACTTAGAATCTACTGATCGTGCAGATGTTGCGACACTTGCTGAGGCTGTAAAAGGTCATTTAACAGGTGATGACGAAGTTTATGCTAATCCTGAGCAATATTTCGATCAAGTTATCGAAATTGATTTGAGTACTTTGGAACCACATATAAATGGTCCATTTACGCCAGACCGTGCTTGGCCAATCTCTGAATTTGCTAAAGCTGTTGAAGAACATGACTTTCCAACTAAATTATCTGTTGGTTTGATTGGTTCTTGTACCAATTCTTCATACGAAGATTTAATGAGAGCTGCTTCTATTGCAAAACAAGCAACAGAAAAAGGCTTAAAAGTGAAATCTGAATTTACAGTAACACCAGGATCAGAATTGGTTCGTTATACTTCTGAGCGTGACGGCCTTTTGGATACGTTCGAGAAAATGGGTGCTGTTGTTCTTGCTAATGCTTGTGGCCCTTGTATCGGAATGTGGGCTCGTTTTCAAGATGGCGAAAAACCAAGAAATGCAATTATTCACTCGTTCAATCGTAACTTTGCGAAACGTGCGGATGGTAATCCAAATACACAAGCTTTTGTAGCTTCTCCTGAACTAGTAACAGCGATGACTATTGCTGGTGATATGAAGTTCAACCCACTAACAGATAAATTAATCAACGAAAAGGGGGAAGAAGTGATGTTAGATCCTCCTTCTGGATTAGAATTACCTCCTTTAGGATTTGATGTAAAAGATGCAGGTTATGTTGCACCTTTGACGGATGGTTCTGGTATTAATGTTGTGGTAAGTCCAACTTCTAAACGTCTACAATTATTAACTCCTTTTAAACCAATGGTTCAAGCTGAATTGAAAGGCATGCGCTTGTTGATTAAAGCAAAAGGAAAATGTACGACGGACCATATTTCTATGGCTGGTCCTTGGTTGACATATCGTGGTCACTTGGAAAATATTTCTCAAAATTGTTATATTGGCGCAGTCAATTATTTCAGCGAAGAGACCAATAATGTTGCTAATTATGTGGAAGGAGCGGCTAACTTTATGCCTGTTCCTGATTCTGCTCTTACTTATCAAAAAGCTGGTATTGGTACTGTTGTATTTGGTGAAGATAACTTGGGAGAAGGTTCTTCTCGTGAACATGCCGCAATGGAACCTCGTTTCTTGGGTGTGAAAGCAGTGATTGTAAAATCATTTGCACGTATTCACCAAACGAATTTGAAAAAACAAGGAATGTTGGCTTTGACGTTTGTTAATCCTGCGGATTACGAAAAAGTACGTCAAGATGATACTGTTGATATTCTAGGTTTTGATACTTTTGCTCCAGAACAAAACTTGACGATCGTTTTGCATCATGCAGACGGGACAGAAGATTCGTTCGAAGTAGAACATACTTACAATGCCGCTCAAATTAAGTGGGTACAACAAGGTTCTGCCTTAAACAAAATCAGAAAAGATCAAGGTCTTTAAGATTTTTATATAATAAATAGCTTAAAAAAAGCCTCTGTTCTACTAGTAGAATGGAGGCTTTTATCTTTTTATACAACGGTGTTTAGTAACTTATTTATCTTCAATATCTTTAAGGATTTTATGATCGACATAGAATGTGCCAAATGGAATCAAACAAGCGATCAAAACTTTCCAAGTTGTCTGCATAAATTTCCATTTTTGTTGGTAACTAACCAATAATGCAGCTACAACAAAAAGTAGAAATAATACCCCATGAATTGGACCAATTGATTTAACCAATCCAGGGCTTTGCATCATATATTTCATAGGCATGGCTATAAAAACCAAGAGTAGTAGGGATAGCCCTTCTAAAAAACCAATCAAACGAAGTCGTCCAATTGACGTAGCTAAAAATTTTGTCATAGTAAGTGTCTTCTTTTAGGAATGATATCTTATCTTTCATTCTTTATGATGGAAAGGTACAAAGATAGCCTTTATTTTTTATCCTCCATTTCTGTTTCCATTTCTGCGTTTAATTCTGCTATAATTTCTTCTTCATAGAAACCTAATCCTATTCTAAAAAGCACAGCTACCAAGTAAATGTTCAGTGTTTTTATTCTACTTTTGTGTAGTTCTCGGATTGATCCCAAATTCCAAAATTAAATGGTAGGCGCATAATAATAGCGATTCTGTAAAGCCTTGTCATGTATTCTCGGACAAGGTATCTTTTTCATCAATCAAGTTTCTTAACCAATTTTTTGCTTTAGAACTATAGAACAAACTTCGAGTTAAATTCATCGTTTTGAAACTTCTTGGATACAATTTAAATAAAGCGCCATCTTTTTCTAACCAGTTGTTATCTAGCGCAAAACGAATCTCTTGTTTAAATGCTTGTTCAATATTTATTCCAAAATTATTCAAAAAACGATTATTATCAATAAAGCCATAGTTCAAGGAATAAAGAATGTATTTAGCATACAGTTCTTCCTTAGGAAGTGTGTAGAAATCTCCAACGACAGATTGATTCGTAAATACTTTGTGTATATAATCATCAACTTTGTAGGTGTTGAAATGCCAATGATTTGCTATTTGACTAGAAGCATAATTCCCCAAACCTAAATAAGGTTTTCCATCTAACAAACGCCCTTCAAAATAGGCACTTGTGCCTGTTTCGTCTTTGAACTTTGAGAAATTGACGGAACCATAAGTCGCAAAATAACCCGCATCAAGCAGCATTTGGTAAGCTAGGTCATACATTTTACCATACATTTCCAAAGTCGGGAATGTTTTAGTTTTACGTGTCAAAGCACGACCTTTTCCTCTGTACAAACAGTCATAAGTTGTGATAGAATCAGGGTCTAGTTTAATAATTTGTTGAAGACTAAATTCCCAATCTTTCAGTGTTTGTTGAGGCAAACCAAAAATTAAATCTGCATTAAAACGTTTGAAACCTGCTTTTCTAATGTTCTGTTTGGCTTGTTCGTTTTTTTGAATTTGTAATGTTCGATTGACATCTTTTAGTTTTTCAATATTAAAACTTTGAATGCCCATACTAACTCGATCAATGCCTGCATCGACCATCATTTGTACTAAATGAGGATTATTGGCAGCAATATTAGGCGTTGTTTCAATACTAATAGGAAAAGGATGCTTAGAGGTTTGAGCAAAAGGTTGTACTTGTATTAATAGTTTCTCTAGTAATTCGATGGGTAATAAACTAGGCGTGCCCCCGCCAATATCAATCCCTTCAAAAACACAACCTTCTTCAATCAAATACTGGTAAGATTGTAATTCTTTGCAGAGCGCCTCTGTATAATCAACAAAAACAGCAGCTTTGTTTCTGACATCAACCGCAAAGTTGCAATAATAGCATTTGGCTTCACAAAAAGGAATGTGCAAATATAAGAGCAATTTTTTAGACTTGTTGAACGTTTTGGGCGCGTCAAACTCAAAGAATTCTTTAAAATATTCTCGACGAGGAGGATATTGAATGGTAAATTCGTGTGGGTATTGCTTGGCGAATTGAATCCAGTCGATCATGCTTGTTGGCTTAATACAGCTGCTACTAAATTGGAGGCTTCTTCAATTTGTGAAGCGGAAAGGGTTTGATGAACTCCAACAAAAAAGCTAGAAGCACTCACTTGTTCTGCGCGATGCAAATTCCCTGTATCTAAATGTTGAAAGGCTGGATGTTTGAAAATAGCGCCTCCCATAATACTTCTTGTTTCTACACCCTGCTTCAATAAATCGGAACAGATCGTTGCTTTTTTCTCTTTGGGAACTAGAATTGGAAATACAAACGGACTAATGTTGTGTTCGTTAGGGAAGACCTGTATGTTCTTTATTGGCGCTAATTTTTTATAATAATGATTATAATAATCGTTTCTAGTTTTTTCTTGTGCTTTCCAAGATTGCATCTGAAAACGTCCAAAGCAGGCGTTTAATTCAGACATTTCTACATTAATGCCCAATCGTTCGTACCAAAAATTGTGATTTAGGCCATCTGGAGCCGTACAATTTTGAGGATCGTAATGACAGGTGCAAGTACGCCCCCAATGGATGATAGATTCTAACTGTTTTTGCCCTTCCTTGGTGGTCGCAACAACAGCACCGCCACCAAAGGAACTCAAATGATGTGGATGATAAAAACTATGGGTAATGATGTCGCCATAGTGGTAAATTGGAACTTGTTGGATTTGTAAATTCATGGTTTCGCAAGCATCTTGCACTAGGAGGGCGCCATACTTTTGACAGGTATTTTTGATCGCTTCCAAGTCAGCAGGAAAACCCAAAAAATGAGTAACACAAACACAAGCAACCTCTTCACTCATTTTATCCAATAAAGCTTCTGGACAAATATTAAAACTGTTTTTTTTGACATCAACTAATTCAACTTCAAAACCAAGTAGTGCAAAAGAAGAGATCGTGGTAGGAAAAGAAAAACTAGACAACAGTACTTTTTTTCTTTTAGGGCGTAATTCTTTTACGGCAATGGCGGCAACAAGATTGGAGGAAGAGCCAGAGTTGACTAAGCTAAGGTGTGAAGCGCCTAATTCTGTTTTAAGAGCTTGGGTAAACAACTGAATATTCCTTCTTGGGCTACTTAATTCTTTGTCTAGGAAGGTTCCAAAACCAGTGGTGTGCACTAAGCCCGTACAGGGGTATTTATTTGCCATCTCGTTCTTTAATTAATTATTCAGGTAAGTATTGAATGTCTCTTGATATTGTTGTTCTTCGAAATGAAAAACTAAGGTTTTTTCCTCTGTTTTGAATGTCCAACTGTATTGACCGTCGCTTTTTGTTATTTTACCATAATAGCCTCCACAAGCATAATCTAGACAGAGTTGGCAGGTATAAAAAATAGATTCTTCCTCTTCAAAAGAAGTTGTAAGCGAGTATAATTGATATTCTAATTCTCTTTTTGAAAAAGCAGCAAAGCAATCTTCTTTTAGATAGGCTAAAATTTCCTCTTCTCGAATTTCTTCTTGTAAGAATAGCTTTACTTTTAATTTATCAAACGTTAAATTTTTAGGAAAGATCCCCAATTCTCCGACCCAACTATTTACTAGAGGCGCTGTATGTTCATAGAACTCATCTAATAGCACATACAAAGCTGTTCCATCTATATAAAACTCAGAAAAGTTCATGATACGTTTACCACCTTGATTACCTTTGTACGTGAGTAGAACTTTATGTGGAATGAGTTCACGATAACTTTCAAACGCTTCTTTATAGAAGGTACTATTTACAAAACGATCAATATTGTTGAAATGCTTTAACTCTAGGTGATTCATAAATTGTTTTTTACCAATACTTGGAAGGCACAAACGAATTTAAACAAAGAATTAGATATCCTCCTTATTATTAGACCTCTTTTTCAACCCAATACCATTGTTGTTTAATTCGATGATCGCCGCAAAATGAAGGTGTTTGGGGATCAAAATAATAGCGTAATGGAGGCTTTTGTCGATCTGCATAGTAATCGAATACAGGCGATTTTTTAAAATGAAAGAGTAAATAACCTTGTCCCAATTGAAAACTTTCTATCTGTGTTTTCTTGATTAAATTTCGAAGCTGATAGACCACAGAACTGTCTTCTTCAAAATTTTGAAAGAGCAAAACAGGAATACTAAAATTTTGCTCCTGTTCTAATGACGATTCGGCAGGAGGGTGGTACACAAATTTATACGTTTTGTTTTGATAAATACTAAGTTCTTGATAGGTATCGTTTTGAAGAATAAGCCGACTGAGTTGCTCAAAGTCTGCTTCCTGTTCACTGAAATTAATATAGCGAACAACTCGATCTGAACAAAGCAACTGTGCCATCCAGAATAGCAATAAAAAGGAAGAACCAAAGCCCCATAGGTTTTTAGCATTCAGCCAAATAATGATAAACCAAACCATTAAAATCAATAAGGCTAATTCTCTGAATATTTCAGAAGTTATATAATTATGGGCACAAAAGGCAAGGTGTAAAAAGCTACAAGCAAGAGCAGCTCCAGCCATTTTTTCATGCGTTGATTGTTTCATTTGAATTAGAGTTTGATTCAGAACAAATAACGCGCATTTTGCGTTGAAAAACTACTTATTGTAGAGGGGCTTAGTATTTGGTCTTGATGGCGATTATTCGTATCTTGGAGAGGTCAAAAAAGATAGTAATAGGCCGTTTAAAACAGTACAAACTATCCGATTAAAGTCTAAACGAATAACTACTGATGAACAAAAGTGGCTTATTTTGTGTGACACAGAAATTATTACCATCACCAAAAATATTATAATGAACAAGGCTTTTTACTTACTCTTATTATTATTCGTTCCTGTATTGCTACCCGCTCAATCTTCATGGCAAGATAAAATAGACCCAGAAGTATGGGCAGAAGCTAGCCAGAAAGCAAGTTTTGAATATTTTGTTTTACTAAAGGACCAAGCGAATACGAGCCTTGCCAAACAATACACCACCAAAGATGCCAAAGCTACTTATGTGTATAATCGTCTAAAGAACAAGGCGAATGAAACACAAGGCGAATTGTTGCAAATGATTGCACAGCATCAAGCGGATTATCGCCCTTATTTTATCGTCAATGGTATTTGGGTCAAAGGAGATGCGAATTTGTTAGAGTTATTGGCCAAGCGTGCTGATGTTCAAAAAATTGCACCCAACCCTCGAATTCAAAATGATTTGCCAAGAAGAGCAATCGACAATTCTGTTACTTCAAATGCTCGTGGACCACAAGCTATTGAATGGGGGATTGGAATGATTCGCGCCACTCAATTGTGGAATTTTAATATCAAAGGTTCAGGGGTTGTTATTGGTGGTCAAGATACAGGCTATGAATGGGAACACGAAGCGCTGAAAGATAAATATCGTGGTGATTCTTCTGATCATAATTATCATTGGCATGATGCCATTCACGGTCAAATATCAAATGACTCAATAAATAGTTGTGGCTATGATGTAAATTATCCTTGTGATGATCAATCTCATGGAACGCATACAATGGGAACAATGATTGGAGATGATGGACAAGGCAATCAAATTGGCGTTGCTCCAGAGGCAGAGTGGATTGGTTGTAGAAATATGGATAATGGCTGGGGAACACCAGCGACGTATATTGAATGTTTTGAGTGGTTTATGGCGCCAACCGATACCAATGATCTAAATCCAAATCCAACAATGATGCCGCATGTAATTGCTAATTCATGGGGATGTCCTCCTTCCGAAGGTTGTAATTCAAGCAATTTTCATATCATGCAATTAGCGATTGAAAATCTAAAGAGTGCTGGTTGTTTTATTGCTGTTTCTGCTGGAAATAGTGGGGGAGCTGGTTGTCATACCATTCGAGATCCAGCTGGTATTTATGAAGCTAGTTTTTCAGTTGGTGCAACTGATATTCGAGATACCTTAGCCAATTTTAGTTCTCGTGGTTCTGTCACTGCTGATGGTTCAGGTAGAATGAAACCGAATGTATCTGCTCCAGGTGTCAATGTTCGTTCTTCTGTTCCTGGTGGTTATGCTTCTTATTCTGGAACCTCTATGGCTGGTCCTCATGTTCAGGGGCTGTGGCTTTATTGATTACCGCGAATCCTGCTTTAGCTGGTAACGTAGATTCTTTAGAAACGTTGTTAGAGATGACTTGTGATTCTATTTATTCTTATCGGAACGATACCTGTGGAGGAACGGCCGAAACGGTTTTTCCAAACAATATAGTAGGCTACGGACGAATCAATCTTTACAAAGCTTTAGAAATTATTCGCCCTGATTTAACAATCAACGTGAAAAGACTAATTTCTAGTAAAATAGAAGTTTTCCCAAATCCTTTTAATGGGGTCATCCAAATTAGAACAACTCAAAGAATGAATCAATGTAGCATTACAATTTGTACTGCCTTGGGACAAGAAGTGAAACGTTTTAATACTTATTTCGATCAGAATTTAGACTTAGATTTAGGGGATCTAGCAAGTGGACTTTATGTGATTAGTATTGAAAATGATCGAGAAAAGGTCGTCGGGAAAATAGTAAAGCAGTAATTACTGATGTAAAGAATCCTTCTGTTCTTTGACAATTTTTGCAAAATTGTCAAATGAGGCACGCAATAGGAGCGCTTTAGTGGC
>JAVCKV010141285.1:0-18743 GCA_032274145.1 Herpochondria borealis | reverse complement strand
TACAACAATTCTGTTTCTACCCTTCTACTGTATGAATTGATAGTGCTTTTCACCCACAGATTCCGCTGAGGAGCCCTCTAAATCATGATGCTTAGCTTCAGCCAGTAGCTGTCGTGTTAGGTTCATGGCATAGGCAGAGTGCGATTCAATCCGGCTAAGTAACATGGCCGCATCTTCATTTGAGTGACTGAATTCCTGCAGTGTAACAATCAGGGTTTGTGGGTCGTTGTTAGCGAACCACTCTTGTCGTTGTTGTAGTGTGTTCAGGAATGCATCGTTGGGTTCGGTTTGGCTTAAGCTTTCCAGCGTACTGTCCAGTGCCTTGCGCCCGTCAGTCTCAAGCGCTTCGGTCAGTTCTTGCCAATGGGTGCTGTGAACAAAGTGTGTGGCCAGACCAACCGTGAGTGCATCGATGCCTTTTACCGGAACCCCGCTTAGCCCCAGCCATAGTCCTGCATTCAAGGGAAGGCGCGAAAGAGAATGGGTACCTCCAACATCGGGGAAGAATCCAATAGCGGTTTCCGGCATAGCCAAGCGCGTGGTCTCTGAAACGATCATGACATCGCCGTGGACACTCAGGCCAAGTCCGCCGCCCATGGCAATGCCGTTGACCAGTGACACGTAAGGTTTGGTGCATTGTTCAATATGTAAGTTAAGCGCGTATTCTTCTTCAAAGAACGCCTGCAGTTCATCCCACTCTTGTGCCAGCGCCTGTAAACGAGTTGCCTTCATGTCCCCGCCTGCACAGAAGGCGCGCTCACTCGATGATCGCAAGACAATAACATCGACTGCTGCATCTGCTTCGTGCGTACGGACGGCCGCATGAATATCGCGAATCATATCGTGCGTTAGGGAGTTAAGTGCATCGGGGCGGTCAAGCGTGATAAAACCTGCCTGACCCCGGCGTTCGACAACAATGTTACTCATAAATTTAAGTGGCTCAAATCACAATAGATTAGTTTGGTGGGAATGTGGAAATTGCGTTTCATGGGCAAGCCAAAAACGCTGCCTTAGTGGGGAATTCACTGCAGGTTATCCAACTCGCGAAAACATCAGTGTTTGTTTTAGCTTGGCGGTTCCTGTGTGGCCTCGTGCTCTTGAAAAGCTGATGCTTGCGCTACGCACTTCAGTGCCAGTTCATTATCATCCAGTGCATTGGCCAGCAGCAGGGCAAGTTTGGCAAGATATAATTCTGATTTTTCTGCACCGACCTTATCGATTTCCCGGGCGATCGCGTTGTAAACCGTTTCTATGTCGCCAGTAGTCATTGCTTGATTCCTGTGTTGAAGGTCACTGCGTGATACGCCTCTAGCACGTCGGATGCGTTCGTGTGTTGCCAACGTGCCGCAATATGCATATCGGGACGGATCAGGTAAACCGTGTCTGGTGTTGCGCCATAGGCGTTAGCGACAGGGGAGGTGCTGGCAAGACTGGCTACAGTCAGTAGTCTGTCACCCGGGCTAGCTTTGCGGATATCTTGTGCTAATTCTTCGTTAAAGCACAAGGCGGTGAATCCTGTGCCCAGTCGTTCAGATAAGAAGCCATCATCGATGGCTAAGTCCTGTAAAACAGCGCCCACGACGGGGCCTGTCATCACGGTATCTGATTCCGGCTTGACGGCAGGGCTATCACTGTAAGTGTAGGCTGTCATTTGGCGTGGATTTGCCAGCGCGCCTGCAAACGGCTGCGTAAGAGCAAGCGCCAGTGCAGCATCGCGCATGAGTTTCCAGCCATGCGTACTCGGAGTCATAAACCGTGCGCTTTTAGACGCATTGGCGAACACATCTAACGTCGCCCCACGGCGTTCTGGCGAATAGCTGTTAAGTATTTCTTCACCGGCGCGGTTATTTAAAACCCAGCCCAGCTTCCAGCCGATGTTTGCGGCATCAGCCAGTCCATTGTTCAGTCCCCTGACGCCGAAAATCGGCACAATGTGGGCGCTGTCGCCAACAAAGAATACGCGCCCATCCCGATAGTCATCCAGTGCAAGCGTGTTTGCGGAATAAACACTCCACCATTCCAGTTCCCAGCTACCGCTATAGCCGATGTCGTCCAGTACAGCTTGTACGTTGGTGCGCACGGCAGCTTCTTCCATCTCTGCTGTCGTCGACTCATCTTCTTTCAATTGGTAATCAATACGCCAGATGTTATCCGGCTGCCGATGGATCAGCACTGTGCCTCCGCGGCGGGAGTCCGGGTCAAACAGTGCGCGGCGGATTGTCGGGTAATCATGATCCATCTGAATGTCGGCGATAACATAGCGTCCTTCAAAGTTTTCACCTTGCAGGCGCAGGCCACGTTGGCTGCGAATTTTACTGCGTGCGCCGTCACAGGCAAGTGCCCACGCTGCATCGATTGTATATTCGCCAGCAGGGTCATTTACCGTGAGCCGCACGCCGCTGTCGATGTCTTCGATGCTTTCAACCGAGCTTTGCCAGCGGATGTCGATCAGATCATTGGCGACTACGGCTTGCCACAGAAACTGTTCAATGTATTGCTGCTGCAGATTGTACATCGGGCGATATTTCTCATCGCTGCTGTCGGGCATCTGAAATTCCAGAATCTGCTGGCCGCGATAAAACGATCGCCCGGTTGTCCAATCCAGTGATTTTTCCAGAAACGGTTCAATGACGCCTAAACTGTTGAAGATATAGTAACTGGGCCGCGCTATACAGATAGCCCGGCTGCCGTCATTGAAGGTTGATTTATTATCAAGCAGGACGCAGGGGATGTTCTCCT
The DNA here is from genome assembly GCA_032274145.1 of Herpochondria borealis. Taxonomy (NCBI): domain Eukaryota; phylum Rhodophyta; class Florideophyceae; order Ceramiales; family Ceramiaceae; genus Herpochondria; species Herpochondria borealis. Next base: position 16,004 of record JAVCKV010141285.1, on the reverse strand, counting down.
TTGCCAGCGCCAGTGCGGCAGTCATGCCTATCGGCCCGGCGCCGACGATGGCTACCTTGACAGGGCCGCCGTCTTTGCGGGCGCTTTTGTCAGGTGCTTCAAAGTAAGGGTATTCAAAGTAAAGTGAATCAGTTTCGTTGCGTCCGGCAGCTCTCACGGTAAATTCTCTTATCTCTTCTCAGGCAGAGTGAGTTTGCCTTCTATTGATTCGTGGCGCCATGAAATTCTGTGGTTAGTTTCGCCCTGTGATTGGGCGTCCGAATGCAGACGTATTGCATACAGAGCAATTCCTGCTTTGTGTTTCCTAAGGGCAACGATTGGCAGGGTGACACACTACCTTGGGCAAAGTGATCGAATAATAGGTGATCGCTATCTGCATGTGCAGCATAGTCCCAGTTCTGGTGTGTTCGGCTAATCTGTTTTGAAGCAAAGAAAGGCATATGCTGTTACTTATTCGCCGAAAACAAACGCCTCATGTTTTTCCAGCCATAGCGGATATTTGAACATGGCTTTGGCAAACAAACGGCTTTGCAGGTGTTGGTCCAGCCAGCCTCGCAAGTTACTGTAAGGGCCTTCTCTGTATATTTGCTTGTTTACTTTTGAGAACTGACGGACAAAAGGCAGCAGCGCATAGTCCAGTAGGCTGTGGGTGGGGCCCATAAAGAAATCATGTTGATTTAATCGGTGTTCTAAACGCTGTATAAATGGCTCACATGCCAGGCGGTCGGCTTCTTCAGAGTCATGGTGAAAGCGTTTTGCGCGTTTGTAGATTTCCAGGCTGGGCTTGAATTGCTTGTCGTTCTCTTCAATGATTTTTAGCATTTCGGGCAATGCGTCATCCTGCGTTTGATAAAGCAGCTTATGCGGGTCATTGCGTGATAACGCCCACAGCATGATATCCAGGCTTTCGTCTATCACAAGGTCAGAATCAATGACCAATACCGGCACGGTTCCTTTGGGAGAGGCGACTAACATCTCGTCAGGTTTGTTGTGCATTGTAATTGCACGAAGCATGACCGGTTGTTGTGCCAGCAAAATACCAAGCCTTGCTCGCATGGCGTAAGGACAATGCTGTAAAGAATAGAGGGTTGGCAGTGTCATGCGATTAAAGTGCTGTATCGTTTGTGTCTTTAAGTGCCCGGCTTGGTCACGTGGCGCTAGAGCCCTTGGCTGTATTGCGCGTTGGTTGAGACTGTGATCATATTGCTGAGTTGCTGTTGTGCTTGATCATTGCCGTTTAAGAAGTTTCCAAAGTGTTCTATCAACTGGGTTTTATCAAGTTCTGCTTTGGATCCTGCGCCTATGTTGGTGAGGTCAATAAAGAATTCGTCAAACAGGCCGGCTAGATCATTAACTATGTCAAAGTTCAGGAATTGCTCATCGTTATAAATACTGGGATAACCGCCTTTTTGTTTGTCGACCGCAAACGATATGCCTTTTACATTGGTGATGGTCGTGGCCTTTTTACACTTCAGCATGCAGCCGTCTTCAATGCTCGGTTTTTTGCAGCCCACGGTTTGCTGGAAGAAACACTGGCGACTGGTCATCATTAAAATGGGGTGGTAAATACTGTAGAGCAGTTTGAAGTTATCCGGACGTGCAATATTTTTTATCTGCAGGCGGTTAATTTCATTGGAAACAAATGCGCCCGCACAGTTTAACTCTTCTTTTAAGGTTAACAGCGCGTATGAGTTGGTGGTGTTCAGGAACGGGCCAGCGATCCATTCAATACCCATTTCAAAAGCTTTATAGGCAACGCCTGTGTTGTTGCTGACTATACGGCTGGGGCGAACTTGCTCAAGCAAGCGCACAGATTCATCGTAGTCTTTGCCGATCAATACCGCAGGGAACCAAGGAATCAGGCGGTCATTTTCCAGAAAAATATTGATGTGCTTATCGCAATTTTTCTTCCAGCTTTCTGGGAGCTTGAAATAGACGTCGGCTTTGGTGATGTCACATAAAGGAATGTCCTTTACATCAGAGATCAATATTGACATAGCCGGGTTAGGGGAGGGGGCCTGTCGTTTCACAAGCGACGGAATTTCAACATGCGGAATATGTGGCACAGCGTTGTTTAATATCAAAGCGGCACTGTTTTTCAGGCTGGTTAATTCTTTTAAAGGTAGGCTTAAATCGCCATCCAGGTCCGAACAATCAAACTGTTCTAGTGTGAAGTCTGTGGTGGCAAAATTTTTAAAACGTTTTTCAAGGATTACCTGATCAATGGAGGTGTTACTGGCGACACTGAGGTTTGATTCAGTGTGCAAGGTATGGGTTTCATTTTTATCGTTACTGGAAATTGACAGCGTTAAGCATAATGGTTCATTAAGCTTGCCCGAGAAGCTCAGCCTCAATGCTTGTTTCTCAATGCTTAGGTCTTTTATCTTTTCAGCAAGCTCGTCGCCAAGTGCATTCTTTTCGGCATGCAATTCGTTTCTTACTTCCTTGATGTGCTTGACTGAAACGGCAGCCTGTTTGTGCACCGCGTGTTGAACGCTATAGTCGCGCGGACTATCAATGAACATGTCCTTAGTTAGGTTGCCCTTCAGGAATGAATTGGTAAAGTCCCGGTTAAAAACCCGATGTAAGTTCGAGTCATCGTTCAGTGTTTCTCCGGTGGTAAAAAACTGATCAACTTGCTTACGCCACGTGTCGGTCACGGTATAGACGTAGTGCGCACCTTTGATGCGCCCCTCAATTTTGAGTGAGTCAACCTTTGCATCGACCAATTCGGGTAAATCAAAGTAGGCAGAGTTATCTTTTAGGTTAAGCGGAAACCGGTGGCCCTCTGCGGTTGTTTCATATTCATCGCGGCAAGCCTGGCTGCAGCGTCCGCGATTACCCGAGTTGCCGACACTGACAGAGCTTGAGTAACACTGGCCGGAAAACGCAATACATAAGGCACCGTGCACAAATACTTCGGTCAGAACGTTGTGATCATGAGCCAGTGCGGTTAATGATTTGATTTCGGGCAGGTTGAGTTCACGCGATAAGTTCACACGGGTAGCGCCGATTTTTGATAGAAATAAAATCTGGCCTTCGTTGTGTGTGGTCATTTGAGTTGAGGCGTGAATATCAAGCGTCGGGAAGAATTTTTTAACTAAATTAAAAATCCCCAAATCCTGCACAATGATGCCATCGATGCCTGAGTTAACCAGTTTATTCAGCAACTTAAATAAAGTAGGCAGTTCCTGCTCTAATATCACCACATTCAGAGTCAGGAATACTTCACAGTCGTAACTATGCGCCAGGCGTAATACACCGATCAGTTCATCATATGACAGGTTAGAGGCCCGGTTACGGGCGTTGAAGTAATCCAAGCCGCAATACACAGCGTTCGCGCCAGCAATAACGGCGGCTTTGATTGCTTCAACATCGCCGCCGGGCGCTAATAACTCGATTTTTTTACTCATTACTGGGGCTCAATTATTCAGCAGGCTGATTTCCAGCCTCTTAGTGTGCGAAGTTTAGCCGGTAGCCGATGGTTTTGCACCACATAACAGTGCCCGGGAGTGATGCTGGTTTAAGCCGAGTTTTGCGATTTTAGTGACTCGAGAGGGGGATAAGGTGGCCGATTTTCAGTGGTGCATCAGGTCCGACCGAACGTTTTGGCGGTGTCTGTAGAGGCCGAATACGGGGGTGACCGGATCTAGGTGGCGTGACTGACGTTGCCAGTACCACTGTGGAAGTGTTTTGATCTGATGGGACTTTTCGGCCGCCGTGTGTAGGCGCTTTGATCGACCGGTGGAAGCTTTTTTCACTATGGACTCAGCGACAAAAGCAGAATCGTGTGGACGCGGGTCTGCACGGCTGTGGGGCTTCCGGAAATTCGACGCTATTAGCAGAGTTTTAGAAGTGCAAAGTTCCCCCCTCTGGTTTCTCACTTCCAGGCGTGGCAGTGGGATTTACGAGTCCCTTCAAGCGCTGATTCGCCGATTCGCGATTCACAGCGGTTGATTCTGCGGTAGCATAGCCAATGGTTGATAATGAAGGTAATTGGCGTTCCTATGAATACGTTATTGACACCAGATGAAATAATTCAGCTAGCAAAGGATAGTTACCCGGTCCCCGGAATTGAAAGTTGCACCTTTATTGGGCGGGGGTTTAATGATCATTATCTGATCGCCACCAAAAAACAGAAATTCATATTTCGTGTTTATCTGAACAATAAATATTACGTTGAATCTGCTGATGCCTATAGGTTTGAATTAGATCTTCTGCGGCATCTACTGGCCAAAGGAATTCCTGTGTCGAGCCCGATTGCCGGGGAGTCTGGAGAGTTGATGGGTTGGACTGATACTGAGTTTGGCAAGCGTGCGTTTGCATTGTTTACCCACGCTGACGGCATTGGACTCCGACGTGATTCAATCTTCCCCGATCAAGGTTTTCAGCTTGGAATCGCTATGGCAGAGATGCATCTTGCTGCTAACTCTTTCAAGTCTGAACATAAGCGCTACAAGCTTGACCTTAAATATCTGATCGATGAACCGTTGCGGCTAATCGCTGAGCACGCTAAGTCAGAGGTTGGTGCAGAGACTTCGCGCGATGAACTTATTAGGCAAGCTCAGCAGGTAGTTGAAAAACTGCAACCGCTTGACGACTACGTAGAATCGATTAATAAGATCGAGTTAGCCAACGACGAATTTGGAATTATTCATGCCGATTTGCATTTGGGCAACATTCATTTTCGAGGGACCAACCCGATGATGTTTGATTTTGATCATTGTGCCTACGGGTGGCGGGCTTACGATCTGGCGATCGCTTACGGGTTGCCGGTTGATGTGCGTGACTCAATGATCCGTGGTTATGAGTCGCGGCGACCCCTCAGTGATTCAGAACGCAACTGCTTGTGTGACTTCGCTAACCTAAGAAATCTATGGAATGTCGGGGACATACTGGCGACTGAATCGTTAAGGGAAATGCCAGAGCGCCAATAGATGGGGCAGGCAAGTAATATCGGTTTTGTTGTTATAGACAACCTGTATGTCAGGCGTCTGGGTTGAGGGTGAGTAGGTAAGGTCAGATTTCGAATCTAACGTAACGGTTAGCTGGTGGACACAATAGTCAGTTCAGCACGATGGTGTCGGTCAGTCTTGGCAAGGAAGTTTGGGAAATACAGCTAACGCTCAATAGCAACGGTGATACTGGTTCTACCGGATCCTCCATACCCTGCTGCTGTGGTGCTGCGGAAGCCCGGCAAGGAATTCTGCCAGTCTTGTACCTTAGAAGCTTGTAATGAAATCCATTCCATTCTTCAAGTGAATCGTAATAGATTGTTACAGACGTGAGGTGGTGATTTGGGATTGGTGATCAGGTGATCACTGACTCTTTAGCACGGCTGCTCATAGCGGCGCAGTGAAACCGGTATGACTGTGGTTAATTGCAGCATGGTGCTCTACGCCAAAATACAACCAATAGCTTACTGGACTGATAGATGAAATTGTTGAGGTTGGTAGGCTGTGCGCTGGGTGTCTGGTGCTCGGCTTCGGTGTCAGCCGCTGAAGTAACGCTCAAGCTGCATCATTTTTTACCTGCAAGTGCGCCGCTACATCGTCAGTTTCTGACGGAGTGGGAAGGTGCGATCGAAAACGCTTCGAACGGGCGTATAGACGTAGTGATTGCTCCGGGGATGTCTCTCGGTGGCAAGCCCGGTGAGCTATTTGATCAGGCGGCGAGTGGCGTAGTAGACATCGTTCTTACTGTCCCCGGTTACTCTCCCGGTCGCTTCAAAAGATCCGAAGTTTTCGAACTGCCCTTCCTGATGGAAGATTCGGTGGCCACCTCGAAGGCCTTCTGGGACTTAATAGAAAGCGAATTTCAACAAACAGAATACTCCGACGCCAAAATTCTCGCTGGCTGGGTTCACGGACCGGGTGTTGTGCACACAAAAGAACCCGTAAAGGAGCTGGAAGACATTTCTGGAATGCTCATCAGGGGCCCCACTCGTCTGGCTACTGAGCTACTGCGTGAGCTTGGTGCAAACCCGGTATCGATGCCGTTACCGGCCATTCCAGAGAATCTGTTGGGTGGTGCGATCAGTGGCACCTTGCTTCCATGGGAAGTTACCCCGTCGCTTAAGCTGGCGGACCTCGTCGATAATCATTTGGAGTTTGACGACAAAAGAGCGATGTATACAACGATCTTTGTCATTGCGATGAACCGGGATTCGTATGCAGGAATGCCAGATGATCTAAAGCAGATACTGGACAATTTTAGCGGTAAAGGCTTATCAGCCTTTGCTGCAGAAGTGATGGCTGGTGCTGATGCTTACGGCAAGTTGGTGGCAGGCGACAATAACCTCACGGTCCTGAAAGGGCCTGAAGTGCAGCGATGGATTGTGCAAGCGCAACCTTTATATAACCGGTGGTTTGCCTATGCGAATGAGCATGGCTTCGATGGGAGCGCGTTGTTAGGTAAAGCAAGGGAACTTATCCAGTACAATCGTTGGCGGTAATCTTGATCGCAAGACTCCAACATTACGCATCAAGCTGACAACCCACAGGTGAACAAATTGAATTTTAAAATTGTCAGGCCCTACATTGCTGTCCTTGGCTTTGCTCTATGTGCTGGTTCCGTTGGCGCTCAGACTAACGACACACACGGCAGTGATGCGTTGCGCGTCTACTATAGTGATCTTAATCAAACGTTAGCGGGCTACCAGTTAACTGATGTGCCATTTCAACGCCAGCAAATCACCGTAGAGCGTGGAGATACCTTACTCGAGATTGCTAAGGAGCACCGCTTTAGAGAGCTTGATTTTTATCACCTTGCCACAGCAATCTATGAAACTAACGCTCAGGCTTTTGACAACGGCGAGGCATCACAGCTTAGAGTTGGCGCTACCCTAACGCTGCCGACTGTCGCGGATCTCTTTATCGCGCAGGGCCGTTATGAGAGGCTGAAAGTGGTTGGTGAAGATCTGTTTTTTGACAACCAGGAAAATCAGATGCGCCAGGCGTTGCGGTGGCCATTTGGAAAATCACTGGTGTTGATCGGTCCCTATGCCAAGGATGAGCTACCCAGTAATCAAGAGGTCACCCTGACAAGCTATCGACCTGATGCTATGTCTAAAGAAGGGGGTAGTGCTGCTGAGGACTTTCTATCGCAAGCGTCGCGTGCAGCGCCAACCGAGCAGGCCGGTGCAGGGCAGGCGGCTGATGTGCAAGGCACAGCGCCACAAGTCTATGGCAGTTGGCTGGATCAAATAGAGCAGGTCTCACCAATTGCTGAAAGCTTTCCGTTGGGAGACACGGGCGATCAAGAGGTTGCGGTGTTGTCTGATCCTTTCCAAACAACTACCAGGCTGCAAACAGAAGAAATATCGCAAACACTAGCAGTGCTGGAAGCAGAGGTCGTGTCGGAAACAATGGCGTTACTCGAAGCTGAGGCAGAGGCCGAAAGAACGGCGGCACTTGAAGCTGATGCGTTTTCGGACGAAATGGCTGCGCGTGAAGCCGAAGCTGACAGAGTGGCGGCACAGGATGCTGATAGAGCAGCATTACAAGCGGCGGCAGAAGCAGACAGAATCGCATTGCTGAAAGCCGAGGCTGATGCAGCCAGAATAGCGCGACAGGAAGCTGCGGCAGAAGCGGACAGAATAGCGCTACAGGAAGCTGAGGCAAAAGCAGACAGGATAGCGTCACAGGAAGCTACGGCAGAAGCAGACAGAATAGCGTTGCAAGAAGCTGCGGCAGAGGCTGACCGAATAGCGCTACAGGAAGCGGCGGCAGAAGCAGACAGATTAGCGTTGCAGGAAGCTGCGGCAGAAGCTGACCGAATAGCGCTACAGGAAGCAGCGGCAGAAGCAGACAGATTAGCGTTGCAAGAAGCGGCGGCAGAAGCAGACAGTTTAGCGTTACAGGAAGCAGCGGCAGAGGCAGACAGATTAGCGTTACAGGAAGCAGCGGCAGAAGAAGACAGAATAGCGTTAGAAAAAGCGGCGGCGGAAGCTGATCGGATGGCAGAAGCAGCAGCGGCGGAAAAAGTAGCTGTATTGGAAGCGGAAGCCGCGTTAGAAAAGGCGCGGGTATCGGCAGCGCAGTCTGAGTTGGTCGCGGAAGGAAACACCAGTGGCGGCGACTTGCTGTCCGTGCCTGTGGTAGCCGGGGCGATGAACGGTACTTCCCTCGGATTTGACAGTGGCGTCTATCTTGGCCCGCCTAGAAATTCCAGCGCGTCCTCGTCAGGTGATAATCCGACTGACCCGTTGAGCTATATAGTGGAGTGGCGCTTTAATGAAGATGCATCATTAGGCAATGTATTGAGTAAACTTGCCGAGTATGTCGGCTATGAGCTGATCAGTGAGGATGACACAGTGCTGAATGCCTATGATCGCCGACTGCCCGAAATGCAGCGTAGTGTGAGTGGTATTACCGCAGAAGAAGGTTTTTCGATGTTGGCTGGCAGAGGCCTTGAAACAGTTTTTGATCATGTGGCGCGATCAGTCAGGCATGAGCCCAGGGGAAAACGGCAGTTAAAAAAGCCCTTGGCTAGTATGGCCGCCAATTCAGAGGCTCCATCCAAAACAGCAACTCACGCCAGATTCATGCAACAAACAGGAATCTCTGCACTGGTGAGGCAGTTCCCGGCTGACATACAAAACGCAGCAAAGCGGCACGCCAGTCGCTGTGAAAGTACGGCTAATACGCAGTTACCAAACACTGAGCGTCTGCACAGCGCCGTGGTCAGCGGTCTTCAACAACAAACACCTGAGCCTATTGCCCGGCAACTGGTGAAGTGGTACGACTCACCCACCGGCCGTAAAGTGTTGGAGCTCGAGAGAGGTGAGATCGATGATGCAGAATTACAGAAATTTGTCATTGATGCCAATCGCGTTGATCGTATCCAGCAGATTTACAATGACACGGTTACCGGTAAGGGAATCGCTCGTATCGCGGTTGAGTTAGATTATTCGGGCTGGGCACTCAGTGGCTGCAAGCTAAAAGCAGAGCAGACCGGAGATGTCGAGAAAATGCATAAAGAACTGACTCGCGGACAAAAAATCAAAAAGAAATTTGTCAAGCTAGAATCGCTTCTTAGAACAGATATGGTGCGTTCAATGGCCTATTTGTTTGCCCCGCTAAGCGATTCCGAACTCACTGAGTATGCAGAGTTTGCACGGGAAAACGCAGGGATATACTCAGAGCTTCAGCAATCGGTTGTTGATGCGATTGTGCTTGAGACAAGGCAGGTGGCGGTATCAAGTCGATAGAGTTATTCAGTGCTGCCGTGTGAATGGCAGCATTGGAAAAAGAAACAATAGGTCTATCGCGAATATATAGGTGTCTCTGTTTGATGGCTTGATGACATGCTGGGTTGATTTCGATTGCAGGGCAAGTTCTGAAGTCGGTAACCGGGTAAATATCGAGATTAACACTCCGGGTAACTCGCGCTGCCATAAAATTTACGGATATCTTTGATCATTTAGTCCGGTCTTTCCATCGCCGCAAAATGCCCGCTATGCGGCATGGGCGTCCACTGCGTTACGTTATAGGTTCAGCATAACTGTGTGGCAGCCACGCCAAAACTCTGTGGAAAATAACGCACAGCCGGTTGGCACTTCAGTTCTAAATCCAACCGGAGGTAGAATGCGTCCACCTTCTTCACGGCGTCTGTCATTAATCCTCGACGCTGTATTGAATGTTCTAGTGACAACGTACGCCATGGTATGGGTTGGCAGCTGATCTTTGGTATTGAAACTCTTCACATGTTCGCCAAGAGTGTCAGGACGGCTGTGCATCTTTTTCAGTATCCACGTGGCCATGCCCAAGGGACTGTCCATCATGGCGAAGCTCAGGATTTGTGGTTCGGTTTCTTGCTGGATGTAGTGACGAATACCATTGCGTTTGTTGTTGGTGTCTTCATTTATCGAACTTATCGCAGATCACAATGGCGGCACATACGCGCAAAGTAGAAGTCGCCACTATTGTAAATTATTCAATTGCGTGACCAGTGCAGACGAGTATAGTTTGTGGAGTATCACAAGTGGTTTGAAATTTTTTGTTCGAATCGTGTCACCACCGGCCGTACCGTGACATCACGCCATTGGCTGGTTATCCACAATATCTGCACAGCAATTGGTTTTTTACACGTAGTCAGATTATCAAAAGTCATACCTGTAACAAGGAAATTGCATTAACAACAAGAATGTAAAAAGGGCTGTGTTGCTTACCATTGCAGCGCAGTTTTTCAGCAAGTTGGGCGACGTAATGGCCAGTGCTAAAATAGTATTGCCATGGGTGATCAGCTCGATGGGAGCGCCGGTATTTCTGACGGGTCTACTGGTGCCACTGCGTGAATCAATGTCGATGATCCCGCAAATGCTGTTGTCTGGGGTGGTAGCGCGTGCGGAACGCTATTATGTAATCTGGTGTATCGCCAGCGTGGCGCAAGGCGTATGTGTAATGGCGATCGGCGTGGCGGCGCTGAAGCTGCAGGGGGCGACTGGTGGCTGGGTAGTCGTTATGCTGCTGCTGGTATTCAGTCTCTGCAGATGTCTGGCATCGATTTCATCCAAGTTGGTGTTGGCCAAGACCATTCCAAAAACACTGCGTGGTCGCACAACCGGCATCTCTGCCAGTGGTGCTGGTATTATCGCCATAGCGCTTGGGGTTGCGTTCTATAACGGTTGGCTCAATCCCGCCAGCGGATCGCCCGGTACTGTTGCGCTGGCTGGCTTGTTAATGGCTGCTGGCGGCTGTTGGGTGCTTGCAGCCCTAGTGTTTGTTTTTATTAGTGAGTCACGCAACAGCACAACACAAAAGACTGTTACTGACAGTAGCTTTACCGATCGCTACAAACCGTTGTTGAAAGACAATGTATTTAAGCGATTTGTGTGTGCTCGCGCTTTATTTTTAAGCACCTCGTTGAGCGCGCCTTACTACATTGTGCTGGCTACGCAGGGGTCTGAGGCGTCGTTTAAGTTATTGGGTCTGTTTATTCTTGCGAGCGGGGCAGCCGGTTTAGTGGCCGGTCCGGTTTGGGGGGAGCTGTCCGACTGGTCGAGCAGGCGGGTTATGATTGCCGCCGCCGTAGGTGCTGGTGCCACCGGGTTGGTGGTGTTCACCCTGCGCCACTTTCAAGTGCCGGCGATGCAGAGCGTTTGGTTGCTGCCGGTTTTGTATTTTTTATTAGAATTTTTTTATCAGGGAGTGCGCGTCGGGCGCAAAACCTTTATTGTCGATGCAGCGTCGGCAGAGTCAAGAGTCGCCTATGTCAGCGCAAGCAATACACTGATCGGCATCCTTTTGCTGTTGGTGGGATTGACCAGTGTTGCAATGGGCAATGTGTATGCGCACTGGGTGATCGCCACTTTTTCGTTACTGGGTCTGAGTGGTTGTTACTTTGCGTGGCGATTACCCGAAGTCGAGGTGTTGGCTGAAAAACCTGAAGCAGCTGTGTAAGCCGTGAAAACCTACAGACGTTTATAGTTGGCAGTCAGGTTGGTGTTGGAAGGTTTTATGTAATCCATTACCTTAAACTTAACACTCTGCACCTGCAGGGCGGCCACCGTGGTGATGAGTTGACGATCTGAAAGCGACACCCAATACTTCCATCAGTAAGCCGCTGGTGGTGGCCTGATTTAACGTTGCTTGCCTAGCCAATGTGAAGCCATCGCACAGGATGGTGCTGCTCTGATCCGCAGCGCGCCGTTATTGGTTTGTTACAATAGTGGTCAGCCGCCGTGCTGAATGATCTACTCCCGACTCATGTCACATAACCGTCGTCGAGTGTGGAGTCGCTGCTGTATGTCATGCGCAGTTTATCTATCCGCCAAACGGAAGCGTGAGCTCAAGGGACAAGCCTGCAGAGCCCGCTCGCACCTCATCGGGACTGGCGCTTGGAAAATCGTAACTGATCCGCCACTGGGATAACAGCTTTCCCAAGGGGCGCTGGTAGCTCAGGCCGGCACCGTAAATAGCGAGTGATTCGGCGGCGTCTGTCTCACCGGCGGCGCGTAACTGCCATGCGAGCCCGGTTGTTTCACTGATGCGCTGAAATACAGTGAAATTTACTCTCCAGTTCAGGCCGTTGGTTTTTTCACTGATGGTGCCTGCCGGTGCCAGCCGCACAATATAATTGTGTGCTGCCATCGCCTTGCTGATCGACGCTTGAAGTGTGAGTCCTGCGCCGTCTCTGTTAGTCCAGAACGGCCGGATCAGCGCATCACTTAAGCTGGTCGGAGAGTCATGAATTACCGCACGGCCTGTGGCCTGGATGAATAATTTCGGCAGGCTGAGACTGGTTATGCCGACTTTGACACTGGTATCGAATTTGTCGAGTCTGGGTATCTTGTACCCCAGACCGACAAGCCATTCGTCGTCGTCAGTGGCTTGTGAAAACAAATTATCTGTATAGAAGTTCGATGAGCGGGTTCTGGTGCCGGTATTTTCCGGAGCCCTGCCGACAAATGCACTCAGGCGTTGTTCAAGATAAGGCAACTCAGAGTCCAGTTGGCCTTTCAGCTTGATGTTGAAGCCGCCGTATTCTGTAAATTCTGTGGACAAACGCAAGTAACCGTTAGTGCGCCGTGCCGCAGAGGCACTGGCGGTTGCCCCGCCGATGCCATCAATCCAGAAAGCGGTTCTGCAACCGATGGTTTGTAGGTAATCCTGCGTTTGCGCAATGGCGTCATCCCCGCCGGGTGGCTGTTTGCAAATCTGCGCCGCGCGGCTTTTAGTGCCGCCGCTGTGTTCGGTGTCAGCTTTGACTGCTGGTTTACTCAGCGGAGACGTTTGCGCATCATCTTTTTCGGCGTGGGGCGGTGTCGCTCCTAGGGCGACGCTGATACTGGTGTATAACGAAAGTAGCGCCACGCAAAAAAAAACCTGCCCCGAAGGGCGCTGTGGTTTTCGGTGTTTTATCCGAGTATACATTTCACTGCACGCCTGCTGCAGTAGTAAAGCAATGACTTTCATTATTCACTTCTTTGCTTGGCACGATGACTTGGTTCTGCTGTTTCAAGCGCTCTGGCGTCACGGTGTCTGTGTGCCTTCTGCGGCCGTTGCGTAGCGTCGCCAGTTACAGGTGATGGCTCACGGATTATTTTTCCAGCTGACGATGTCAAATACGACATCCGGTCTGAACCCTTGAAGAGTAAATTGCATAGCGAACTATCGAGTACTCCAGAACGCTTTTTCGGTGAGTTCCGGGTCATTGTTACAGTCACACGCCTGCCTTTATCTGTGTGTGGGTGATACTGCAATTGTACCGGTGAGTGGTCATTGGTCATCTGCTACAAGCACGGTACATGTTTTTGCAATAAGTGACTGTGTAATATTTACATCGTCCTGTGCGGACTACCGCGGTTAATGATGGTCCCGTGTGCGGGTAGTTTTGGCAATCATACTGGCGCTTGCTGTGGTGTCTTGTTGGGTTCATCGCAACTCAATTGCTCATTGATTGATCGTGCACATGCGCTAGCGGCCAGCGCGGTTGTCAAATGTGTGCGCGCGCTAATGTTAGTTGCTCGCGGGTTAGCACTAATTAATTTTTTCCGGAAAAATGCCATTGGTCTACACCGCTTGCGTTGTATAAACACTTGTACGACCACCTGCGCACGTGACAGGACTTGTGGCACGTTGTGTGGCCGATACGTACCATGGCTGCCCTCCTTGCCAGTTGAACTCTGGTGAAGTGCGTTTGCGCGTAGCTATTCAACAGCTGCACATCATTATGGCGTCAGTGTGTGAGCTGATTGAGCAGATAAATTAGGGGTCATAGCCTACTGGTCATGGCGATGTGCGCCAGTGTTGTAAAATTTTCACGTTGCAGGTTTGTACCAACGCGGTTCGTTATGATGTGTCGGACAAATGAAGTGTAGTGCAGCGGATTTAATCGCCGCCACAGAACGTGGACCCCGCATTGACTTGGACAGCCCAAGGAAACTACGATTAGAAAAAAGACGCTGGCGATAGATATTGTGCATACTAATTCAGATCACGAAAAGCTGAAAGGCAAGACTAACAGTCGCACCCTACGCGAAACAGCAGCGGGGCAGGCGACGAGTCGCAGCGGATAGGAAAAAGCTGTTTTTAAAAACTGGGCGCATGAAGAATTGCCACAGCACGCGCAGCCACTTGAAATAGCAGATGCGGCAGGCTTGACGTGAGATAATTTGATCGAAGCAATTGGGGGCGTGATGCAACCAGAGCCCGTAATGATCAATGAATTTGCATGGAGAGCTTCGGCAGTACCACGACCAAAAAATTCAATGATCGAGAGATAACCACTTATGGATTCAACTGAAAACACGCTATCGAAACTGTTTGAGCAATTAGGGTTGGAAAACTCTGATGCAGCGATAGAGCAGTTCGTCACTGAACACTCACCGGTACCGTCCGCTGTCCTTATTGCGGATGCCGAGTTTTGGAATGAGGGACAGTCCGCCTTTTTAGCCGAGGCCATAGCCCTGGATGCAGAGTGGGCTATTGTGGTTGGTCAATTGGATGCTTTACTTCGAAGCGATACCTGAGTCGTTAACCCTAGTGTTGCATAAAATTTCGAGTCCAGGAGCTTATAGAGCTGCATATAAGGCGCTGCACGGAATTTTTTCTGAATTGAGCTTACATTCTAAGTGATGTTCAGGAAAAGTGAGTACAGCGCCTTAGATGCCGCTATAGAAGCAGCGCAGCGGTTCTGGGTCGGAATTTTTTGCAACGCTAGGGTTAAACAAAGTAACCGGTAATCAGTTGCAGCCCAAGTGTCAGATGCTCTGGGTAGATACGCAACTTGGCATTGAGCCCACTTATTGCCGCCATGGCCCCATTTAGTCTTGTGGCTGGCAATATTCATACTTTTACAAGCACCTGCCGGTGAATAGTCAGTCACCCGCGCTTGCTTTTATCTTACGATACCTAGCCGTGGTTAGTTATCGATTCAGCTGTGTTTGCGGGACTTTGCGGCTTGGCCGTGTGGGCGGTAGTTTTGTGCCCAGCGCGGTGGCGATGATGGCTTCGCCGCCAGCATGCCACGGGTACGGGCGTTTGCATCGTTTGTTAGTGAGGTGATCTGCTGTGTCTCGGGCAGGTTGCGCCAGTACTTCTTTGGCATCTCTGATTGCATTGCGCTGGACTTCAGGCGGGCTGGGTTGAATATGCTTGCATAGTAGGTGTTCCAGAGTGCCTCAATATCGCATGAAGTATCGGGTTTTTTAAGTATAGGTGTGTAGTCGACATGCAGTTTTTCTTGATCCCAGTGAATACCGCCCAGTGGTGTGGCGATAGTCCAGGTTGTATTGGTAAACCTGCGCATGAAGAAATCACCTGCTTTGATAAGAATATGATGGTCTGATTCAAACCACGCTATATAGTGCGAATCGGTGTCTGTTTGACTTTCCGTTGTGGCGTCCGCTGACAGGGTGTCTGCGCTACACGCGGGTGCCGCTACCTGTGTATCAAAGCGCACAAAAGCCGTCATTTTGTGTAAGTCGCGCCGGACAGCTTTTTGATAGGCCTGCAGCTTTATCACATCGGGATCCATCGCCATATTCATTAAATGTGGCTGCTCATGCAGCTGCCGCCAGAGCATTCTGTACATTAGTGCAAATCGGTCCTTTGCGCGGTGACAGAAAGCTAAGTCACACTGATTGATGAACTCTGAAGAAACTTTTAGCTTTAACGGCGCATTGATAACCGGTGGTTCCGGGTCGGTATCAGTACTCGAGAAAAAATCGGCTTCTTCGCGCAGGCTGTACCATTCAACCTGTGCTGGTTGCACATTCTGCTGTAACAAGCGCCGCGCGCTGCAGCGCCAGTCGTCGAAGGTCGCGTCGCGCGGCAGGTTCACAACGATACTTTTCATGCGAACAATCTCAATTGTCCGGGGATTGTGTTTTTCGGACCTGACACCAGTTGCTGTCGCAAGGACAGGCTGTCTGTGCTTGATCCGGGTTGCCAGTCTTTTGCTGTAACTATTCAGCCGAATTAGGTAAAAAGAATGTAGGCAGCTTACCAGCCAAAGCCATCTTGATGGCATCGGTTGCAGACATATTTTGTTTACGACAA
>JAVCKV010141174.1:0-18754 GCA_032274145.1 Herpochondria borealis | reverse complement strand
ATAATCCAATTACGACAAGCGGAACTAAACTCTGCTCTGACCGCTGGAAATTATGATATTTATATCACCGGTATTACGCCTTATATAACAGATCCCGATAATCTCTTTCGACCGTTATTGAGTTGTAACTCTACTCCGTTAGTAGGCAATACCAGTCAATGGTGTGATCAACAAGTGCAATCATTACTCGATGATACCTTATTAGAGATCAACTTCATCAAGCGTGTAAAAAACTATTATAAACTTCAACAATATATGCAAGAGCAACGCATCTATCTTCCTGTTGCTCATCTACTACGTTTTGATGTATTTAATAAGAACATTTCCGGCTTACAGATGGATCCCCTCACTGGGATAAATTTTCATTCGGTGAAAAAAATCCCACCAAGTATTCAGGGGCAAGCACAATAATATGTTTAATTACCTTATCCGGCGTAAATATTTGCTCTGTATTACAGCCATTATTCAAGCCATGAGCAGCCCTACTACTTCCTCTTCTCCCCCCATTGTGTATACCATTGCCGGATCCGATTCAGGCGGTGGCGCTGGGATTCAAGCTGATTTACACGCCATGCACGCCATGGGATGTCATGGATGTTCGGCCATTACGTGCCTCACGGCGCAAAATTCGCAGGGCGTTTCGGGAGTCCACGCACCACCCGCGTCCTTTTTGAAAACACAACTCAATGCTTTGTTGGAGGACATGCCGCCCAAGGCTATTAAAATTGGAATGCTGGGAACACGAGAATTGGCCGAGACTGTGGGAGACTTTTTGGAGCAAGTGACTAGTAGTAGTAGTAGTACTGATAAACCATGGATTGTCGTGGACCCCGTCATGATTTCGACATCTGGTCATGCCTTGATTGATGATGATTGCAAGGAGGCCATGATATCTCGAGTCTTTCCGTATGCTGATGTGCTGACACCCAACAAGTTTGAAGCCGAAGCGCTGCTCAATCGCAAACTAACGACACCTCAAGAGGTGGAGCAGGGTGCTCAGGAACTACTGGCTCTGGGTGCTAAATCGGTGCTCATTAAAGGAGGACACTCCTTGACAGAGTCGTCCTCGACAACAAGTACTACTACATCTGTAGACAACAGTGTCAAGGCCACCTTGGGGTATGCTCAAGACTACTTTGTCTCCTCCCTGCCATCGCCCGACGAACCCCGCTTGTGCGATGGCGGTGTCTGGCTGCGCACGGACCGGTACGATACGCCTCATACACACGGAACGGGTTGTACCTTATCATCGGCCATGGCATCCGCCTTGGCGCTTGGCTCGTCCTGCTCAGACGTTGGCGCAACGCGCGCAATGGGACTCGTGGATGCCGCATGTGTAGCCAAGGCCTATGTGACGGCAGGCATTGCACGTGGCGTTGGATTGGGACAGGGACCAGGACCTGTTGTGCACACGGCCTTTCCATCGTCTCACTTTCCAACCCTGGCTCTGGAACCAACCAGTGCAAAGGTTGCGGAGTTTCGACGCATGCAAGCGTGGTCCGGAGCAGGAGGTGATGGTCCCCGTTTGGGACGTATTCTACCCATTGTCGATACTGTAGAATGGGTTGAAACGTTGACAAAAACGAGTGGAATCACAGACATTCAATTGCGTATCAAAGATGAAACTGATTCTGCCAAAATACTCGAACGTGTCCAGCACTGTCAAGCACTGTGCAAAGATGCTGGCGTTCGACTGTGGATCAATGACTACTGGGAAGCAGCTATCGAAGCTGGTTGCTTTGGCGTTCACGTCGGGCAAGAGGACTTGTTCAAGTGTGTAGCAGCTGGTGGACTAGAACGATTGCAGGCTGCCAATATGGCGTTCGGAGTCTCGACTCATTCCTATGGAGAACTGGCGGCAGCCTTGGCAGTCAAACCCACGTATATTAGTTTGGGTCCAGTCTTTGGTACAACCTCCAAAAAGGTGAACTTTGCACCACAGGGATTGGATATCTGTCGAAAGTGGAGACAATTGATTCCTTCTTCGATACCCTTTGTGAGCATTGGTGGTATTGGTGATGCAGCAACAACCAAGCGGGTCAGCGAGGCAGGCACAGATTGTGCGGCAGTTATCGGTGCCGTGACCAAGGCAGATAATGTACAAGAGGCTGTCGACGCCTTGAATGAGGCAATGTCATGAGGGCAAGGAGTTTGGGAAGGTTAAGAGAAATGAGTTAGCTAATAGACCCGTCTTGGAGACACGCCCGTGTTATCAAAAGCTTGCTGTTAGTGTGCAGATACCACTTAGATGATACATTTCTCCCTCCAGAGCCTAATGCGATGCGAAGTTTCTCCAGTGCACACGTGATCTGACCGACCTAATGAATAGAAGCGTTCTGTTTTTTGTGACTTCTATCATGGTGCGGATGAAGTTGGTTCGTACCAGCATGAGCGAGTGCACAAGCAGATCCTATCAAGATCGGACTAATTCGACTTAAAATACTCTGGCCGCCGACTTTATTATCGTCTCTGTAGAGACGGGTAAATAGTCCTTGTTGGAGGGGGGTGGTCACTTCAATGTCTACAATGAGAGTGCCTCAGTACACCACCCCAAACCAATGGATGAATTCAGAATTCCACTGATTAGACAGATCAGGCCCCAAACTCTAGTCTCCTAGTTGCATCTCGCAGAGAGAATGGGGCCGTCCACGGCAGGAGCAGATTTGCTGCGACAAAGGACAGGCGTAATCGGTAGTGACCAGGACGACCAATAGAAAACGTTGTTCGATTCATTATTATGATCAACTAGTACAGGGTTCTATCGCTGTTGCAGTCTTGCCGATTGCGCACATGGGGGTGTAAACAAACCTCTCTAGCAATCTTGCAGCACCTCTTCTCAAATTTTTCAATGCACGTCTGATAAGGAATACGTGTATGTTCATCTACTCAAACGTATGTCTATATATGGGAATGCGGGAACATTTGTGTCTTCCGCGAATCTATCATACCAACACCGTGTGATCAACAACACTCAGTCCTACTGATACTGCATCGCCAGGCTGTTGCACCCGTTATACAGCTAAGTAGGCACTCTGCTTGGCAGTCACAACCGCCGTATCCACATCATCCCAACTGGTGGCCTGACGGATCTCAAGGTGCATGTTCTTCACCATTAAATTTCGAGTGTTCCCACACGCGACGCACAGCTCATAAGAAAGGACGTCCACCTTGGCGAGATTAAAAGCCCACCATGACTTGTCGAGGCAAAGACATGTTTAGATATTGTCCCTCTTGTCGTGGACCATCCTGTAGCCCAGAGGAGATATCCATGTGTGGTTCATTTCCTGGTTGTGACTATATAATGACTGGAGATGAATTGCCGGTGGTCGATGCATGTGTCCCTTGGAGTGAAAACGAATCACAAAAGTGCAGCGATTTCGACGAGGATGAAGAACTGTGCAAAGAACTAATAGCTCAGGGTCTATGCGACAAATGGATTCGTCGGAGGAGAAAGATACCAGCAACAATTCCTTCAATGCCAAGAATCGCAATAAATCAAACCGGGTCAGCAAATCCGCCAGACGAATATGCGATTCCCTACTCTGTCGCAACCGTTGTTCCTGTCGGCTCAATTCTGTTGCTCGTACTAGCTGTTATTGCACGGCTTTGTGGGTGGTGGTGTAATCGACATCCCAAGAAAAACTGAAAGAGAAATTGTACCAGGAACAATGCTCTTGGCTGCTGCATACACGTATTCTACATCAGCTATGAGGGCACGTGTGGTGATGCCGACGGTGGGTGCATCCGATCTTTGCGCGGGCTCGCAAATATCAACAGCTCTCAACCTCAAGACTTGTGCGTTGTGATGAAGAGGGTTATTAGTATCAATATTTGTCAGTTTAATAGACTCCTTGTAGTATACATGTGTACTGTCGATACGTGCGTTGTGGGCAGCAGCACCCTTCGACATGACTGACTTGCATACGACGCTAAAAGAAAACACTGAACATCAATCCTATAATCGTAGGTAGATTAGTCCGATATCCTGCTTGATTTCCCTGCTCCACAAGCATTCTTCTCTAATTTTGTCTTTTTAAAACCAGCACCTACAAGTTGTTGTGACATGGCACCTACACAACGTTTGCGTTAGACTCATGCAAATTCGTCACCAACGTTGCAGTTTCCGGGTAGTCACCGCGGTGTGTTTCATCCAAGAATTGCTGGTATGGAAGAGCAAACCAGCGGTAGGCTGCGAAGCAACAGCAGAGCACTGCCACACTAAGAAAAGACAAAAGGAATAGGGCAGCGATTTCTCGTTGACGAACCTCCCTGTCAAATCGAGCATCCTCGCGCTCTTCCTCTTGCTGGACCCTCTTATCATTGTCATATCGATCTTGGTAATGGTTAGCTGCAACTTTCTTCAATTCCTTGTCTCGAGAACAGTCGACACTCATGTGGGTGGCACCAGGTGGAAACTGCCACCCCCTGTGACAGACAAAGGGGAGGAAGATGTGGTCGTCCTTCTCGACCGAATAGCAGCGCGCAAAATCGCCAACGCATTCATCCTTCCAATGCTTTACATAGTCCACGAAGGAATCGGATCCAATCATGTTGTCTTCGGAACAAACAGTCGTTTGGTGAAAAGCAGGGTCTGAATCTTCTTGTTCGGATTGCTCTGCTACTGAAGAATGAAAGGAAAATACACAAGGTGCGATGTGGGCATTATAGTAGCCGCGAGCATTGTCTGCGGGAGAGTTGCAGCCCAGAGATTCTGTACTAGTCCCACCGAAATACTCATCGTCATCTGGCCTCCAGTAGCGGTTCTCATCGTCGCTCCTTCCGTATCCTCCTTCTTCAAAGCCACCGCGACCACCACCACCACCATCACCACTCCCAAGCGAGTTCGGGGCACTGGTAGGACAGTTCTGAGCCACAGTGGTGGTCAAGACGAGAAATAGCAAGGCCGCAACAAGTCGCATCATGATACTTGAACCAGATATCCTTTGTTGAACGTGATCTTGTTAAGCTATGAGGCGATAGTCTGTTGTTCAAATCCAAGATCTAGGTCGTGTTCGACTCATTCGACTCAAAAGATTGCAATTTTCCAAATCTATTTGTGAACATTGTCTAGGTCGTGCTTGACTCCTTCGACTGGTTCACTCTGATGAATAGAGCGGTCCTACAGTACCACACTTCGTGATCTCGTAAGTGGTTTGCTACAAAAGTGGGCAGATGGCTTTCCGATATAATTAAAAAGCTCTTGACAGCAAAGAGTATATGTCGTTTTTCAAGAAGCGGCGCTCGTATCAAAATGGTTCGCGGCTTGGGGTGTTGATCGACACGTTGCGAAACAAGCCGTTTGTCTGCTCCTTGTCTGACAATCCTTCCATCTGATCATTCTCTCAAAAAAAGCTCGTCTCCGATCTCCCTTCTTTTGCTTTTGGTGGCGACTCTTCCGTCGTTGGGTCAGTCCATGCGTTAAGAGTAAGGCATCGTACTCAAAGGAGTGCCACGCCGGTCTGGTTCCAAAGAGCCAGCGGACGCGGTAAACTGGCGCGAACAATCTGGGACACGCGGTAACGCAAGTTCAAAATTTCCAAAAATATCTACGGGCCTAAAGAGACTGTCATTGCCATTGCTTGCCGGGTGCCCCCGACTGCTATGTAGGCCGCCTCTCGGCACGACTCAAAGTGAAAATAGATGGTACGGCGTAAAAACACTAAACGGCTTGTTTGTTACAGCTGGTCCAGTCTCCGACTTCTTCCCCTGCTCCTTAAGCGTGCGTCTCCACTTCGCACCTTTCATAACAGTTATCGCGACGTCTCTTACACAACTTGTGCATTTGACTCACGCGACGGCGACACCAACGTCTCACCTTCCTGGTAGCGCGTCTCGCCCAAGAATTGCTTATATGGAAGGGCAAACCAACGGTAGGCTGCGAAGCAACAGCAGAGCACCGCCAAACTCAGAAAGGACAAAAGGAATAGGGCAGCGATTTCATATTGACGAGCCTCCCTGTCAAATCGAGCATCCTCGCGCTCTTCCTCTTGCTGGACCATCTTGTCACTATCGTATCGATCCTGGTAATTGGCAGTGGCAACTTTCTTCAATTCCTTGTCTCGAGAACAGTCGACACTCACGTGTGTGGTGCCCGGTGGAAACTGCCACCCTTTGTGACAGACAAAGCTGAGGAAGATATCCTCGTCCTTCTCGACCGAGTAGCAACGCGCGAAATCGCCGACGCATTCATCCTTCCAATGCTTCACATAGTCCACGAAGGAATCGGATCCAATCATGTTTTCCTCAGAGCAAACAGTTGTTTGGTGAAAATCAGGGTCTGAATCTTCTTGTTCGGATTGCCCTGCTGCTGCAGAATGAAAGGAAAATTCACAGGGTGCGATGTGAGCATTGTAGTAGCCACGAGCATTGTCCGCTGGAGAGGTGCAGCCCAACAACTCTGTCCCAGTCCCACCGAAGTACACCTCATCTGGTGACCAGTAGCGGTTCTCATCATCACTCGTCCTTCCGTAGTTTCCTTCCCAGCCACCGCCATTCCCAAACGAGTTTGGGGCACTAGTAGGACAGTTCTGAGCCACAGTGGTGGTCAAGACGCGAAACAGCAAGGCCGCAACAAGTCGCATCGTGATATTTAAAACCAGATATCCAAAAATGCAGGCAATGCTAAGTTATGAGGCGATATCCTGCTGTTCAAAGATCAAAAATTTAGGTCGTGCTATGATTGCAGAATTTAGAACAGATCTCGCAACCGAGACCTCTTCAAACCACTCTGGCTGATTGGCCAGCTATTGTGCACCCCGAGCACGTGTGTCTTTATTGAAAGTGATCTTTTTAAGCTATGGCGATACTGTTGTTCAAATCCAAGATCTAGGTCGTGTTCGACTCATTCGACTCCAAAGATACCAGCAGTTATTTGTGAGCGCGATCAAGTCCAAGATCTACATGTACTCTAGAGGGTATGGACATGTACTGTATGAGTTCAAAGAGAGACGGAGAGAGAAAAGGGAAAGAAACTCCGCTGGAACGGCCAAACTGACCAACAGTGGCTAGCTATCTTCTATCTCATAGCCAGTTGCCTTCTTGGTTACACCCACTTCGTGCTTGGTCGACACCGACTCGCCTTTATGCGTGTATGCATAGGTTTGAACCTCTGGGCCATAGTAGAACTGATGGCGGAAGCTACAGTAGCTCATTTGTGGTCAGCGTACTTCGGTTCAGATATTGAATATGTCCTGGTGATAGATAAAGACTGACTCCCTCAAAAACCTAGATTGACGTGAGCACGAGCAAAGAGCGACAGAGGAGGGTTGATAGACAAGCGTGCAACCTTCAGTTGTAATGCCTTGACGATGCAAACCCGATGGTGCGTGAGAAATTCTAGGTTACGCATACTGCGAATAGATGGGTTCTTCATACGAATCTTCATCGTCTCCTTCTCGTCGCTTTTGCAAAATGGTGATTGCATTTTGATATCTCTTGTGTGGTTCAAGAAGACTCAATTCCACATAGGAGTTGGCGGGAATGCCTGTTTCGTCTTCACTTGCTGTACCCGATCGAATCGCTTCCAACCACGTGCGGGTTCCTCGATTCGTCAAGGTCGAATGACACACGAGGAACCCTCCGGGTTGAATCGATTTCCAGGCGTGTCGACAAAAGTCAGCCATGCGAGATCCGACTCCAAAATCGCACCACAGTAGGTCAACGTCTTCAGAAAGTGATAGTTCAAACGCATCAGCCATGACAAACTTCATGTAGTGGCCTAATCCCAAGGATTTCGCCACAGCGGATGCACCTGTTGCGGTTTCCTTTTGATGTTTGCAATTGTCAATCAGCAACAAGGATGCCGGCTTCTGGTCGTACTGCTCGACAATATTTGGGACTGCCCACGGAATGTCCAATAGTAAACACTCTCCTCGTCGTCCCAACTGTCGTATGCGTTCCAATTCATCGTCATTGTCCTTGAGTGCTTGTAGGATCCAAAGCGAGGTATATCCTGCTCCAATTTCGACAATGGTGCGCTTCTTCGTGAATCGAATCAGAGAGTACAGCAACGGTCCCAGGTTCTCCACACCCATATGAGGATTGTACAGCGATTCAACATGAGATAAAAAGTTGGAATCGAGTACTGGAGACTGTGGCAGAAAAGTTTGGCGCACAGCAATGTCATGTTTGCAATACACATCCTTCACATCCATCTGTTCCACTTGTTGTACAAACAAGACATCCGATCGAATGACATACTTTGGTCGAGTCCCCGATACGACTGGCGATCCTTCATGAAGGGGCCAATGTTGTCGAGCATAGTCGACAGCGTCTTCTCCAACAGCCTGCGGAAACACCAAAACGGATCCTGTTTGTGGACGAATCGAACACAACACATCTTCGGACGAGGATGGTGCATAAAATTTGGTTTCTCCACCGACAAAGTCATCATTGAGGTACATAAGTACGGTCAACCGTCCTACGATATCTTGTCCATTGTATTCGTCGGTCGCATCCCATTTCAAGACGTCGCCATCGACACTGGAGGGTGGAAACCCTGCATCAATATGAGGGGCAAATGTTTGTTGCGATCCAGGTTCGTATCGATACACTCGCCATCGTCGGTTGAGACCTGCCAGTGTGAGTCTCACATCTTCATTCGCTGCATCAGGACCATTCATTTCCAATCGTCGTTCTTGAACGGCATCTATATCAATGTGACGACTGAGAGCTTGTGCGACCAGGTCACTTGTATCGGGAGACACTACAATTTGCAGTGCCCCATGATGATTCTTGCCCGTTTGATAGGTACCGAAGCCTAATTCCTCTTCAAATAAATGAATCAACTCATTGCAAGTGGAGTCTGGAATGACATGGTCTACAACAAAGGCTGGACCTTGTCGCAAAACACCTTCCAATCCACCCGACTTGCATTTGTCAACATTGCACTTAAACTGCTGCTGCGTAGTAGCACTTGTACCAGCCACATAGGTGGGGACTGCATTGGTGGACAGAAAGGATTCGTCGTCTGAAGACCGTATTCTTGTAATGTCGCCCAGAAGCTTCGACTGGACCACAACAGGTTCAGTCTCAGTGTTGCTCGAATAGAGGTGGCTTTGCGGAGGGGGGAATGCCGTTGGGGTTACAACAAAGGCAGCGGTGACGCTGCTGCTGTAGTGTAATGTCAGGAATGCAAGGGTGACGACAATCATGCTCTTTCCTTGCTCGTAGGGAGGGTGATGTTCATGTTATTCTCATCGTCCTCATTCAGTCCTCACATTTTCGAACTTTTACACTTCGACTGACGTTTTGTTTCCGCATCACAGTATCGTAATACGACACTGCTACAGCGGATTAGCATGTAGAAAACAAGACTAAAACTGTCGCAGGTGGTCCATTTCCTAGTGCTTCCATGATCTTGCGGCCTTTGTCGTAGATACGAAACAACGAGCGAAGAAGAGGAGCTACAACCTGAAACCCATCACATGGGTTATACCGTACAGTAAGATTCTTGATCTTTGCCGAAGTGATGTGAAGGCGTTTGCGTCTTTGGAGTATCAGACAACGGATTGTTCTAGGATTGTCAAATCTTCTTGATACTATGCATAGTGGGTGTGATCTACTTGCTGGCCCTCAAGGCTGTCAACAAAGTGCTTCTATTATTGATCAGAGTCGTCGTTGCCGTAGAAGCTGATCTGTGTGACAGCTCCCTCATAGAGACAAAATCGTCCGACACGTTCTTGATTCACGGCGATAGTCTGTACAGCATTGTCTCCGAGCCACCAATGTTGATTCTCGAGGGGAGTACAGCGTCTTCGTGTTCGATTGCAAACAAGTCTCCTCTCCCAACAGCCATGCCCATAACACCCCAATCGAAACCATCTCAACAGCGGATCTGAAATCAAAACACAGAATCCCTCCCCGGAGATTGTCGTTAGATTCTACCTTATCGTGTTCTTGAATGACGAGAACATTACCTTACGGTAAACACTTCTCGCCAGGCTGTCCAGGGTTGCCACCGACGCCTAAACCTGGCCTCCTCTAGGGCCACGTCTGGACTCCAATGGGTACTAGATCATCTGTCGTTTGTGATCTGAATGACTCTGGATAACAGGGCGGGCCCAATCCGATCTACGACTTGAGCGCGGCGATTCTTTCTCTACCTTAGTCCAAACTCCTCGAGTACACTGTGAAAGTTGTCACGGCGATCAGCATCGCCATCGACAGGTACACCGTCACAAGGCGGGTTGTGACAGCCACGATTTACAATTCCAGAAACGGCAGTAACAAAACTCTCATCCGTCATGCCACCGTCAACAAATCTGTGAAGCTCAGTCATGTAATTCCAACCGCCACTGGCATACGGCTGGACTGTTTCCATCCAGTAGAACATTCCCGCAATCCACTTCAATTCCGTGAATTCTGCACTTGCGCAAATGGCACCAGGATCTTGACAAAAATCAATGGTTGGGTACGGACTCTCGCGGCCCTCGTTGAACGCGCGTTTTCCAAGAAAGTAGTTCAGCTTGCCAATGTTACACACACCGGTCGTCTGAATGACGCCACGGCCCCACCAGCAGCATCCTTCAATATTGTCACGACCATTTCTGTTTGGAATAGCAACATTATTGTTTTCAACACCCGCGACCTGTCCGTCATAATCTTTGCAGTAAGAGGGAGGGTTGGCCCATGGCTCGTTGCACTGCGCAGTGTGATCCCAGAATCCAGAGACGGGATACTCTGACCTTGGGCCACACTTCAGCGGTCCAGGTGCTCCATACCACTTAGCATTGCTAGTGGCAGTGATAGACATGGATGGATCCACAGGACATTCCATGTAGGCCTCTTCTTCGCTACAATGGTAATCCTGATAGTTCTGTCCGAGCTGTCCGCATGCATTGCTTAGTGGGTACTTTCCATTGACCACGTCCCAGGAGTTTTCATCACAAGCATCGTACTTAATGGTCTCATGCATACTTTGGGCCATAAAGGAAGCAATATTGACGAGTCCATACTCGTGACCATCGGCCGAGTCATCGCCCATGTAGAACAGCTTGCCATTCACACCTTGCTGGTACATGACTCGGAGACCCTGGAGAAACCCACTGTAGCGGTATAGCGACGACGGTTCCCATTGTCCGCTGGGAGTTTCGTACAAAAAAAGGTTGTTGTCGATACCATTCTTGCTGCCTTCTAGAACAGCTGTGACGACTTCTCCAACTCCACCGATCTGAGTCGGTGGAGCTTTTGGAATTGGACCTGGAGTTGGCACTGTTAATGGTTGAGATATGGGAGGATTTACTGAAACCGGCAACTCGGTTGGAGAGGGGACTGGGGCCTCAGTTGAGCCAGAAGTTGGTACTGGCGCAGTCAAAGGTGCGTCGGTCGGTAGACGGTTGCAAAACTCGTGAAAAACGGCTTCTGGCCTGGTACACGAGTTGTCTGGACTGGAAATACAAGTATCGGCAGCACAATGAGCAGGAAGGGAAGAGCACCAACCCCATTCACTGCAGCAATCGCACGGGTTGTCACAAATCCCATTCCCAACGAAACTGTTGCCACATGGAGTTCCGAGATTCGACGTGCCTGTTCGAATTGGGGTTGGTGCAGGTGTCGCTTCAATTGGTGTCGGTGTAGGTTCGACGGGAGCTGGTGTCGGAGCAGACGTGGCAGGGATAAAAGGTTCAAACAGTGGCGGCGCGTTGTTGCCAGGACCGTTGGGGCAGTTGGGTCCACTGACACAAGAGGCAGGGTCGCAGTGCTCGCTTGTAGTGCCACACCAACCCCATTGACTGCAGCAGTGATCAGGATTCTTGCAAACACCTGAGCCAATGATCTCGTTGCCACAATGGCAGAGACAGTTAGGACTGCACCCTGTTTGCAATCTTCGGCTTGCTCTCGAATACGACCACAACCGGGTAGTGGCAGTTTTGGTCAAGAGACAACCGAGTACATTCGTGGCGACCACAGCAATCCACCAAGCGGTCGTCGTTGTGGAGCGTTGATGCATCATGGTTGAACGACTTGTGTATAGATTTAAAAATGAGAATGTGCGCCACATTCATTCGTTCAACAAAATTTCAATAATCGACCCGCTAAACCCAAAACGTAGTGACATTTATGTCTTGCCCCTACACGACAAACTACATGCACGAATGCTACTCCGAGCGCAGCTGCTACGTGTGGTGCAAGGTGGCAGTCATTTTGAACGGCACAAGTCATGGTTTATACTACTGTCTACACATACTGTACGACGATTTGGTTCACCGCGGTAAAACACCGTTGCAAGTTATCTCTTACCGGAGGAAGTAGTAGTAATCATAACCTATCATGCAAATGAACCAGTCCACAGGACAGCGTTTACAACATAGCCAGCATATAGCCAGCATAGTGGAGTATTGTCGAAGCCAACAGTGTAGCGGAGTGTAGAAACCAACCAGCAGCCAGCCGCTCTAGAGAGAGCCACCTCAGAAGGCCCATGTTGTGCCGCCTTTCCAGCCGACGCTACCCGTTGTATCGTATCGGTATGGTAACATTGTGAATGCAGTCACTTCTATTATGTGGCCTGAGTGCCATCGATACACGATTGAAGGTAACGGTGTTTGCTGCAACTGATAAACCACCAATAACTCCGTAGATTATTAGATTGCGCACCCGGACACCCCAATTAGAAAAGAACGGGTCGATCGTCCTCTTGCTCTCGCACACCACGAAACAAAATGCTGGTGCTAGCCAGGTAGCAATTTTCAATTCGCCCACTTTTCTCGTGACTTTTCAAAGGCCACCTTTTAGTTCATAGTGATGTGAAGTAAGCTTCTGACAAGCCGCCAAAGGAGCTACGAAGGGGCATTGCGAGCTGAAGCTCGAGACTATCAAGAGATTAGGATCAAGTTACTCCCTCTAGCAGTCAGTTCGGGTACTCTCTAGTAGATGCTCTGTTTCAAAAAATTAGAACTCTTTCAGTAAGTTGGAGTTGAGGGAAACGGCCAGACGCTGACAGAATGGCGTCGCGTTGAGAAAATGCAGCGCGCTCGATATCAGTTCGCGTTGAACATAGAACAAAAATAATTGCTGTTGCCATTGCCAAGCACCACCATGATGGAAGAATCCATCACCGACAACGTTCCTACCGACACGAGATCTGCCGATATGGGAGATTCTACTGTCAGCAAAGGAAGAAATATTGACAGCGACGAACAAGCGGTGCCATCACTCTTGCCCTACATCTCCGCGTGGCGCTTTTGGTACAAGTTTCTGCGATGGCCTCTGTTGTTTCTGCTCTTCAACACTGTCGTGATTGCTTTCACCGAGATTCTTATCGTCCCAGATGAATCTGTCTATTTGGTGCTCTCTGTGGTCAATGCACTGTTGCTCAGACGCGCTGTACATCACGTCGAGAAGGAGCTTCAGGAGGACGAACCAGTAGATTCCAAGTCCTCTTTCTGGGATCCTACTCAAGTCTACGCCAAGGTCTCCAACATGGTTGACAGGTTCCTCAGTCGAGGACAAAGCACTCAAAAGATCAACTTTGTCGTCAATCTCTTGTACACTCTGTTTGTTCTGATGGTGGTGACCAGTGCCATGACGCTGACGTGCCTTACCGTCGAGTACAGTTTGACCACGAATGAGCACGAGCCCATCGATATTGACGAAACTGATAACGATCAGGAGTTCCGCAAGGCTAGGAACATTCCAGAATTGCCTGCAGATTTGGCTGAAGTACCAAAAGATGTGCAAGAGTGGGCGCACTTGGGGACACACCAATGGGGCCCAGAGTACAGCGAGGAACGGGTGTCAGTTATTCACCTCACAAGTGGGTGGACGTTCTTCAGTGGATACGACCATTACAGAAGGAAAACTCTCTTCTCTACCTCACCAACTGGAGATCTGCAGACCTATCCCGGCGTTGTGAATCCAACCCAGTTTAAGCGTTTTGGACCCAGTGAGAATGAATCGACGAAAGACGACTTTTGTTGCCTTTACAGTTGCGACTTTGATGAATGGCAGCGTCCCCGTCCACTGGCTAGCGTATTCTGCAGGTATCATGGGATTTTCTACAACTACACTTGGCCAGGTTTACCCAATTATGGCTGGTACGACGATATTGGCATGCTGCCTCGTGACAATTCCGTCTGGCTTCGCTTCCAAAAGGGCGATCCACAGGTTGGACTTGAAAAGCTCGATATCGCAACTCAAAACGCAACATCAATTGTGAAAGTCGACGACAAGGATGAATTTATCCGTCAGCGGTCAAGAAGTCCCGCGCCAGTTGTGTGGATTACCTTGTTGGTTGGCTCGACGGTAGCAATCGCATCGTCGGCTTGGCTGTTCAAATCTAAGGATCTGCCATGCTGCACAGTTCCTCTCGCGCCAGTAGTGCAGGTTGTGGCTGCGGCTGCAGGCAACGATTGGGTGGCTGTGATTAGTGTCTTTGGTCCTATTGCCCTAACTGTCGCCCTCCTCATGAACTCACAGCTTTCAGGGAACTACAAACAAATGATGGTGTGGTCACTGTATTCTCTTTTGCTTGTAAGTATCATTACTGCTTTGAATTACTATGGAGGTCCTGAAAACGCCATCACGATGACTGTACTGTCTCTGTTTATTGGAGTTGTTCTGAAGCATCCAATTCTTCAGCTCGCTGCTTGGGTAGGTGCCATTGTATCGGCTCTTGCGACACTCATGGGTCTGTGGTACGCGGATGCGGAAGTACTGGTATACTTTGTTCCTGTGAGCATTGTAGTGAGTTGTGGATTGGCGGCGTTGGGACACCATGTGGACAAGTACCGCGTGCATGTTGCGGTCTACTCGAGACGCCTGTGGAAGGCCATGGAGGAAGTCGAGGCAAGGGCTGCTGCCGGAAATCGCAACACCAACCAGAACAATGAAGACGAAAATGGTAACGATGAGACTGGAAAACTGATTTGAGACCCGAAATTTGAATAATTAGAGGAAGGCAAGGTGCACTGGGGTGAAAATGTGGAGGCACGACGTAGTGATGCTAGATAACACTCATGGGTAGTTCACCCCTCCTGTCAGATGTGATGATATTTTTTTAGCACGCTTTATCAATACGCATGGACGCCTCGTCAGGCTGGTCTCTCATGACCATTACCGGCGTGGAACGCTCAGTAGCCTAACCAGTCCACAGGATGACTTCTGGTAAAAACCTAGCCAGCGTAGCGGCTGGCAACAGTACATTAGCGTAGTGAGTCTAGAAGCCAAACAACGCTACAGGTAGGTAGGCCCGTTCTCTATAGCCAGGCACCCAATAAATCTGAAGTACCACCTACCCAGAATGGAGCAAGATCCTTCAAATGGGATCGTTCGAGAATACGCCCAATGCATCTGCACGAGGGATCAGCGTCCTACTGCCATGTTAACTCGGCAACCGTTTCTAAGCACACGACAGAAACGTGATATCAAAGGCTTGTTTGTGTTTCTTCTTGATTTAACGCCACCTTGGTAAAATGCTCTTCAGTTCAGGGTCACAAGATCAGATATCTATGCCTTTGTCCACTCTGCTCGATGTAAAACGCTCTCCTGTTTTCAGCGACCAGAGGTAGCTGCCACCTTGTGACATCCAGTACCTCTACATATTATGGCATAGTACTCCAACTGGTGAGTGCAGATCCCACATCCCAGGACACTTTCGCATCCCGACGATGAATGACCAATCGGGCTTACTCAGCATCCCATGCCCAGCAACTCTTACACACAATAGTCAACAGTTTACCCGAAGCTTGCCATCGTTGACAAAAACAAGTCTGTGCACACTTATACGGTAAATATGTCGCATAGCCTTATGGATGTGTTTCGCATGATAAATCTCACATCCACCTGCTTGGTTGACGCGGCACAAGGTGGTCGGGGCATCGCAGTCGTTTCTGTTGTGACATTCCCTTCATGTACAAGTTATGCTATACTACTTGTGCTGAGAAAGTGGGCATATGCAACCCAGACACACCCGAAGACAACACCAAGTGTCGCTTCAGTCTCGGATGGAATGACCAACCCAGATAAAATTCGTGAAATAAATGAATAAAATGATCAGCGGCGCGCAGCAATCTCACAACCTGGAAACCACCTGCTCGTTCCCAGTTCATACCTCTCCGTTTCCTTTGCAACTTACACGCAAGGTATTGAAAGCACTATGGATAACATCATGGATCACAAGAACTTGACCTTTGCTTTGGTACCAAAGAAGCATGTTGGCTTCTTCGAGACTGTGGGGGATGGATGTTTGCGTCAAGCGCCACGAATTGGAGTAAACTGCCTCTATATTGGGCCTGAAAATGGGACCGGAGAGGAACAAGCAGCACTCATTCGAGACCTGGCTGACAGTGGAGATATTGACGGTATGGCTGTCTCTGTTGCTGGGGGAAATCTCACATTGACGAACGGGGCTATTGCGTACGCCCTCTCGAAGAACATCCCAGTCATTACGTTTGATAGTGATGCACCTGATAGCGGCAGACTTTCGTATATTGGAACAGATAACTGGGCTTTCGGTGCCACCCTCGCCAAGCTTCTACTCCAGTTGCGACCAAACGGGGGGAAGTATGGAATTATTTCCGGTTCTGAACCAAACATTGTTGAGCGAACACTGGGAGTCCAATCATATCTTGCTAGATCGACCTGGAAGGAGGCTAGAAACTCGCCTGCAGACAGTGAAGAAAGCATTGCCACGTCGCTCGATCTGATGGAGAGTTTCGCTCTGGATGACGAAGTGTCTGCAGTGATTGCAGTTGGAGCCTGGCCTATGTTTAACAAAACTGATGACAGATGGATTTCCATTGTGAATGCGAGTCACGACACCATGACTTACGTCAATTCCGACGCCTCGTCTCGCCAGGTTAACCTCCTGAGGGCGGGTTATGGTAAGTTTGCCGATAATGTATGAGTGTTCGATTGTGCTTCGTTTGAACGATGAGATCCTGACAGTCATCCCTCACCTCCCTCTCCCCTAGTGGATGGCTTGGTTGGCCAAGTGCCGTATCAGTGGGGAGTCGTTGCCATGGATGTGTTAAAACGGATTGTAACAGATGAGAGTCGTTCCATTGAGCAGCAGGTCTACTCTACTCACTTTATGGAGATGATTCGAGTTCCTCTCGACCTTCCAGACGTTGTGGAGGACAAGAACAATCTTTCTCACCTCCGATTTGTTGGCCTTGGATTGTACATTGCAATTTGTTGCACCACTGTTGCATTTGCGTTGTGGACATTCATCAAACGTCACGACCGCATAGTGCGAGCTTCTCAACCTCCGTTCCTCATCATGGTGTGCGTCGGTGTGCTCATTCTGGCATCTGCCCTCATCCCACTTTCACTTGACGAGTATCATGTGTCGAAGGACATAAAGAGTGACGCTATATGCATGAGCGTTCCGTGGTTGATCTCTATCGGCTTTACCGTGACCTTTGCCGCTTTGTTCAGCAAAACTTGGCGGATCAACAAGATCTTTCACCAGAAGTCCGGCTTCAAAAGAATGAGAGTCACAGCAAGAGATGTGATCCTCCCGTTTTTGATTCTGTTGTCGCTAGATCTACTGATTCTAGCTTGCTGGACCGCTCTGACACCGCTCCATTATGTACGACTAGACCACTCTGGTACAGATGAATGGAACCGAGTGATTTCAACGTACGGTACCTGTTCTGGAGATGGGTCGCTGCCGTACATTCTGATGCTGGGTGGTGTCAATCTGGCGGCGTTGTGTATCGCTCTCTTCCAGGCCTATCAAGCTAGGAGCATTCAATCAGAGTTTGCGGAATCTGCCTACATCGGAACAGCTATGGTGATTTTCCTCCAGGCCTCCGCCATTGGGTTTCCAATCCTTCTATTGGTTCAAGATGACCCGCAAGTGTTTTATCTAGTCACAGTTATGTTGATTTTTGTGACAAGCATGGCGGTGCTTTGTCTTATCTTCGTGCCAAAGATCTCGATGAAAGGCGAAACAGCAGCAGCCCAAACTAAGAGACTGCGACAGTCGATTCGATTCGAATCCAATCCTAATTCCAACTCCATTCTGCGTCGATCTTCGGGAAGCTTAGGAGCACCCCCATCCGGTGAATCATCCGGTGCCTTGAGGGTCGAACGCAATCCGTGGCAAATAACAAGCACCGCAGAAGCACCAAACCAAAACAGCGACTCGTCCAATTTTATGACAATTGCTGTCTCTAAACTCCGCCCAAACGAGTCTAAAGTGAAGGACGACGAGAATCATGTGAAAGAAGGGGCTCTCGACTGCGAACCACTGTCCGAGGACTCCTTAGGTCTTCAGGTTATTGAGTCCGTGGTGGTCGACTGGGAGGAGTCTGAGGATGAAAACTAGCGGAAAGAGGTTTCCTCACTATCGATTGGAATTCGTTGCTGCCCAATAGCATCGCAACCTCGGGAAAAGCTAATGTGTAATTCATATTTATGTTTCATGACCTCAGATTGAACCAATAGTACATGCAAATGCATGTGCTTCTACGGTGTAATTTTTCGAATCTGCAATGAGAGAGAAAGAAGGGTGTCCTCTCTAGACTCTCCTCCCTATGCACAGCTGTAGGACGGCACGTACTTCCAGTGCGTGCAACATACATCTATGACAGCGGCGTCCGAGTAGCGAGTAGAAGGGCAGATTTAGCGAGGACTCAAAAGCTACGCCACGACTGAAATCAAACTACTCCTCCAGCACAACTTTGGATATACGACGAGCAGAAGTGAGAATGTCGGCTTGAGTAACGAAAATATAGGTGAGAATCCTATACCCTGTAGATCTCGTTGGGGCAATTCAAGCCTATGTCACATTCTGATATTTTCACGATTA
>JAVCKV010141064.1:0-18754 GCA_032274145.1 Herpochondria borealis | reverse complement strand
CCAACGTCGTGGTCTTGCTCAAGATTTTTGATGGCCCCCAGCTTAACCTCAATACTGTGGGTATAGTTCCAGCCTACGTGAAAGGTTATGTTGCTCAAGCAAGTGTCCCACTGGTGCAGGGGGTAGCACCAAGAGAGTTTGCTGCTTGTACCGTCGTCTGGGAGAGAGACAGTGCTTTGCCGACTCAATTTGCAGTTATCCTAGCATTGCAATATGGGACAAGCCTGATGACAGCGGCGGAGACGCAGAGGATGTGCACCGTCAACAATGGTGCCCTACTCATCCCGGATGATACGACTTTTCACCCACCTGTGGCCAATATCAACTATGACCCGAACGTCAACCATCACATTGTTCCTGTACAAAGCCGTTTGCCGCAGAGATTGGTCATCCCAAGTGCTTCGATTCTGGGGGCTTCAGTTGATCCGAATGGCAATCAACTTGTCTTGCAGAACAACCTTGCTTTGGATTTGACACTGGCTGCCGAGGAGTCTGCGCTAAAAGAAATTGAGTGAGTTGCCGTAGGTCAAAATCCGCTGACTTTGCCAGGACAAATGCGGGCACATGATTTCCTCAGGTGGACTGGCCAACTTGAAAAAACGGAAAGGAAAAAGAAGAGAAAGAAAGGGAAAAAGAGGGGGGAAAGGAAAGAGAAAAGGAGAGAAGAAGCTTATAACTAGCTATTAGCTTTTCCGTACATACTTCAGAGATAACTTGCAACTGTGTTTTACCGCGGTGAACCAAATCGTCGTACAGTATGTGTAGACTGTTGTATATGAGAGGGAATCACACAGTACTACAGTAACCACTCTTTAGGAATAACCAATAGTACAGTAGATTCCCTATAGAGAGCCTTTCAGGTTTTGAGCAATAACCGCCCCTTCCTCTCTATTGGTGCTGATCCATAAATCATCACCAACCTTTGAAGGTTGGTTGTTGAAGACACAACGAGAATTCAACAAGAAATTGATTCAAAAACAACGATAACAAGAACAACAGATATCTTGGATTTTCATTGCAAATCTCCTAGAGATTCACATGTAGAATCCTACGGGATTGAGTAACCAACACACTGGTAACTCAATCTACGTGAACTCCATTGGGTAACATTTGGGTCATCTCCTGGTTTTCTTTTTTGGATGGTGTCCGAAGAACATTCAAAAGACACTTGATTGAGATGCTCATCTCTAAAATCTATGTGTTAAGCTAATTTAATGTATACGGTTTTAAATATGTATATAATCATATATAATATACAGTGTTTAATGTATATACTACATATATTACATCAATTGAGAATCATGTTTTGAAACTCTTCGAAACACAAAGGAAAGGGCCCCTAACACAAATGAAATGCTTGCTAGTAACACAAACATGTCATATTAAACGGCTATGGATCTCTACATATACTGCTGTGTTTGTGACAGTAGGAATATCTTTGACCAAATTTGCAATTTCAGTTTGAAAAGTTGCTGCCCAGAGCAACAACTTCCTACCATTGCAAACACAGCAGTAGTCTTAGCGGTTTAGTACAGGTACCTATTTATGTTTAGGAGCCTTTGGTTTGTGTTACAAACTGTTCTGGAAGGTTTCAAAAAGCATTCTCAATTGATGTAATAAATGTAGTATGAGTCGGAAAAAGTGCTAGTAGTAACAGAAAGAATGTTCACAGTGCATCCAAGACGGGTGCTGGCGTAGCTCCAGTCAAGAGAATCCACAAGTCGGAGCTTGGTGGCACCTGTCGTTCCTTTGACAATAGACCAAAGTCAGGAAATCGAACATAAGCACAGCTAACCCCACCAGTATTTTGCTGCCCTATGAATTTGCTTTGTGGTGCTGTCTACAGTGTATGGGTAAGCTCAAGCCCTGCAAATTCCGGCGGTTATTGTTTATCCTTCATGCTGATAGTTACGGTTACAGACCTTTAAGGATCGCGCACGTGGACTATGTTGCGTTTAGCTAAGTTTGCAATGCACATGTATCCTCGCATGTACACAAGTGATAAGAGGCCAAGACATACGCCCCAGCCGTGCTCCGGCGTGACCCAAATTTTCAAAAATCTTTGAAATATCAACAATTTGAAAATATGGATGTACTCCTGCCACTGGAAATGTACGTAAATTGAAGCCGCGCGGTCGTGTTTGTGGGTGTCAGTCAAAAATGTCTGTGCTCTACATACGAAACCAGTACAACTTAATTTTCCCGCCACGGATAAGGATTTGAAAATACGGAAAATTTTGTCTCTATTTCAGTTTTAGGTCGAAATCAATATATTTTAGGGTGCAAATTTTTTTCTGTCATTTTTTCCCCTTTCAGTGCTCAAAGATAAGGATTCTTATTGGATCAGTGCAGCTGCGTTCACACAACTTACTTACAATCATCTGTTTGAATTTAGGTTTAAACTCACCGTTGCGGAGAAGACACCTTGTTTGCTAAGAAAAATGACCATGACGAAGAGGAAGCAACGGCGGAGGGACTCAGTACCTACACAGGAGATCGTTATCCCGGCAAGTGCGGCTCAGGGTGAAGGAACCGAAGAGTTGGACTCTTTCCCTGTTATTGCGTTCTCCCCTGACGACAAAGCAGATAGCGTTGCCTCAGAATTGTCGGACAAGTCGTACGAACAAATGGAAGCCCATGATGATGCACCGAGTTCCCTCTTTGCCAGCTTTGGGATGCACACGTCAGATTATGGTTTGGACGACACCCTTGATGTGCACAGCCGTTCTGGACTCGAAAGCTGTAAACACCGACTGGATCAAACTTTTGACTCTCTGAACAGGAGTAGAATAGGTATGAGCGTATCGTCGGTTGCGTCAGGCTTCCAGGATGCAATATGTGGCTCAATGTGCTACTCACGAAGGGAGGAGGATAGCAGTCTACCCTTTACCATGCGTTCAAAGCTGTAAGTCGCCTATGCCTATGGATTAATGAGTGGAATTCTCGCCCTTTCTCACTCTTTCTTATCCCTCTACGCTACAGCATGTTCAAGTCGAAGGTGGTACCAGAAGATCGCACGTTCTCAACTCTTGTATCGCTTGCTGTGGCATCTGCATATCTTTGCTTTGCATCCACGGAAGCGACGACAGTGCTGTCAACTGTCAAGGAAGTGGGCGTCCTAGCCCTATGCTATCAAGCGCAGTTGCCGAGTATCACCCCCATGAAAACAACAAGCGCGCAACCGTCCAAAAGATCTCTCGCACGCAATGTACTTCTACTCATTGTTTGTGTGCTACTTTGGCATCGGACTCTGGACGCTACTTCCAACCTATTTGCTCGTTCGAGTCTGTTCCGACAGCCTGCAGAGAAGAACGCAACTAGTGTGATGTTTGAACATCAACAGAGTGCATCATCATCGTTGCACCAACCAGACTATGCGGTCCTCGAAGATCCAATGTATGATAATTGGGACATCGAGACATCAAGCATGGCTGCACCGAAGACCGCCTCACACAAGAAACGATTGTGGGGAGTATCCACTAGTGTGTCGCGGATGGGCTCATCACGAGGGACGACCTCACTGCTCAAGGTTGCCACGATTCGAAACACAATTACAAATGTGACGCTGGGAGCAATCAAGCTACCGCTCAAGCAGTTCCGACAAACTGCTGTGGCGTTCCAGTTGGGGCGCCAACATGCGACGAACAAGCTGTCGAATGTTTGGCCGGCATTGAAGCAAATTTGGGCCGTCGCGCTTGTTGCGACAGTGGTGCAGGTGACAAGCGAAGCCTTTTGGTTGGCTGCGACAATCTCAATACGGGCCCTCTTGAACTATCAGGAGATGCTGGAACTGCAGGACTGGAACCAACTGTCCTCGTCCATGATGGCTAGCGTTCCGGCGAAAGGGCTGAGGAGGTATTATCAAGACAAGCTGGGGCATTTCTCCGACACGTTGGTTGTAAAGAAGTTGAGACGGATATTCTCGATCCCGGCCAAGGCCCTCTTGCGGTGTCGAGATATGCTGGAGCGTTTCTCGAGGCTGGTGACAAGAAGGCGGGCGTCGTTCAGGATATGAGCAAATCATCGTCATTTGTCCTGGGCGTCCCGATGAAAGCAATCTTGAGTTATCGGGATATGATAGAGCACTTCTCGAAGGGTTTAGGGGGCAAACAAACCAATACTGAGGGTCAGCAGTTTCTGAGAAAGTTGAAAAACGACGCGCTATACGGGGAAAATAGCGGTCTTCAATAGCGAAAGGGGGAAGCAACTGCGGGGAAAGAGGAGTTCGATTGATCGAAGAAAGAAGAATATATAACGTGTACGACAACGCCATTTGTACCACGAGTGACGCATACACAAGTTTGAGAGAATACGTGCAATGGAGATCATCGAGCAAAAGAAAAGAAAAACAAAAGAAAAACAAATGAGTGCAGCACAGCTACGAGAAAGCAATACATATTAGTGAATATACATGCAGTGGAGATCAAGAGAAGAAACAGAATGAGCACACCACAATACCGACAGACACACCGAGAATGAGACATACAAGATTACATGAAGAAGTGAAGATCATTAGTGAAAAAGAAACAGAGTGAAGAGCATGAAAAAGATGAGAATAATAAGTGGAAAATGTGAGAATAGATAAAAAAAGGTATATTAAAAAAAGACAGTTACATGAGCTCTCGCAAACAGCTTCTACATGTATCCTCTTCCACTTCGCCCTCGACCTCTATTCATGGACGGGAAAATCTTCGCAAAGTCGGTGCTCTTGCCTTCACTAATCGACATATCCACGCCGCTGGCAGAGAATCGGGATGTTCTCATCAATTTGTTGCCCACTGCGCCGTTCTCCGTTTCTGTCTGCGTTGGTGGTTGTCGGCGCTTTCTAGGGCCATCGCTGTTAGGCTTCTTGTTATCCCTTGGCTTGCCGCTGGATTTCTTGTCAAACGTG
This sequence comes from Herpochondria borealis, assembly GCA_032274145.1. Taxonomy (NCBI): domain Eukaryota; phylum Rhodophyta; class Florideophyceae; order Ceramiales; family Ceramiaceae; genus Herpochondria; species Herpochondria borealis. The sequence goes on along the minus strand of JAVCKV010141064.1, from coordinate 13,863 downwards.
TCATCAAAGACGCCCTCAGTTGCAATTTTGCCAATCAGATGAGTAAAGTACGCACTAGGATTGTCCATCTCGCGCCCGTTGGTTTCCAAATAACGCGTCAACGCCGACTCGACCGTTGCAGCAGAGTGTCGTTTACACAATGCCACGGCTCCCTCATCCAGTTCGTTCTCTTTCAGTTCCCCCGACTTTTGAAAGTCGGCGATCATCTTGTCGACAGTCTCTGACAGGTATTCACCCTGGTTTTCTCGATACTGCTTAAGCTTGGTCTTGCGCTTTTCGCTGCTCTTGTTCCCACCAGCACTTCGCTCCACATTGAGGCGTCGTCCCTTCAAGTCGGTTTGATGAAGCTTGAGGCAGGCATACATGAGTTCTGGATCCGTCGTTTCGAGAAAGGCCATGCCACGCGACTTGTTTGTCTTGGCATCAGTCAGCAATCGAATCTGAACCGTCTGCTGTGTGACTTTGTGCTCCTTTCCAAGTTCTTCCTTGACATAGTTGAACAGGTCTTCCTTCGTCGTATCATACGAAAGTTGACCGATAAAGACAATGCAGGGATCAGAACGACCCTTGCTTTCGCCTTTGCTTTTGGTCGTCGTGTCCTTCTTCGTCTTGTCATCCGAGTCACCCTGCTCCTTGTACCACTCGAGAAGCTCTTCTGCCTTACATCCAGATTCCTCTTGCGCAATGGCTTCTGCCTTTCGTTTGGCGGAACGTCGATCTTTCGCCTTGAGATCTTCTGCCTGTTCAATGCGCACCAATTCCTTGGACAACTTTTTGGCGGCAGCAAGTTTCTTGGTGTCCGCCTTCTTGGTGGTGATTGGAGCAGCAGCGGATTCTTCTCGTTCAGGAGGCGTGTACGTTTCCCCACGAGCTTCCGCTCGTTTCTTCATGCGTGCAATCTGTGCGTTGGATTTCTTCGCCATGGTCAAAGGAGTGATGTGAGTTGCTGTGTTTGGCAGAAAGTTGTTGAGCTTTTCAGCTTGTGTTGGTTGTTGGTTGGTTGGTTGGACATGAGAATCTTTCGTCTGGCCTTCTTCCGAATTTGAATCAATCGCCTCAGTCACATGAAAAGGCAAGACTGAAAGCGATCTTTCTCACAAAAAGGAACAGCAATCAATGACTATTACGACTACGACTACAACTAGAACACACAAGTTGTAAACATCGACAACGAGAAGAAGATTTGTCAAGCGCAGCATAGTCAAGGAGAACCACCATGTTTTTCTTTAGGAACAAAAAGAAGAAAGAAAAGACGGACAGCGGAGTTGGGTTTGGCGGGAAAGCACGCAAAGACGAGAAGCAGCGGAAAGGTGCAAGGGAAAAGGCCGCAGTCAAGGAAAACGAAAGAACTACGACACAACTGCATTGTTTCATCTCCTTCCAAAACAGCAACGAAGCTCCTACCGCAGAATGTCTTGGTACCATCCAAGAAGTGTTGAGAAATCACGTCGAGTGGTCCGAGAAACGAAACCTCTACGAAGGAGCACTAGAATGCTGTCGAATGATTGCTTCGAATTATCCAGAAATTCTTGAAGGAGCAGATGACGATCAGTCGCTTTTGACATCAGTGAAAGAATTCGCTCAATACAGTAAATTCGTGTCGGATTACGACAAGTCCTTGTACTCAGAGGATGAAGAGGCCTTCTTCGACCTTGTCGCTGCAGTCGAATACGAAATGTTGAGTGCTCGCCGAGCATTTCAACCTTGTTCCATCATGCATAGATGTCGCGCTCTATTTCTTGCGGCGAAGCCTCCTGAGGAACCTACTGTTTGTTGTTGACCATGGAGAAGAGTATCGACAGACGTTGCGACCACGTTGCTTCGAGTTAGTCGACGAGGACTTCTTACCAGGACATGTGTGTGTGTGTACGCACAAAAGCCACAGAGTTCAACCATGAGCGTCCGAAAGCTCTTTCAAGAGCTCTCGAGCTACAAGACAGCCCTTCCTGTTGAAGCTGGTAGCTCTATCTTTGTCCGTGCCATGGAGAATCGTTTGGATCTCATGCGAGCCTGTATAATGGGACCTGAAGGGAATGGGACACCATACAGAAATGGAGCGTTCATCTTTGACATCTTTCTGAAGGATTATCCAACAAAGCCACCTAAGATCAAGCTAGTTACCACTGGAGGTGGTACGGTTCGATTCAATCCCAACCTCTATGCTGATGGAAAAGTGTGTCTGTCCCTACTAGGGACGTGGTTTGGTCCAAAGTGGGACGCTGGTGAGAGTACCCTCTTACAAGTGTTGATCTCCATTCAGTCACTGATCTTTGTAGAGGATCCCTACTTCAACGAGCCAGGATATGGGCCAATGCGAGGAACACCGAAAGGAATACTGGCAAGTACCGAATATAACGCGCACATACGCCACTCTACAATGGCGGTTGCAATTCGACCCTTCCTGATGGCACCAAGTCTGTACCCAGAATTTGACGAAGCTTTGCAGCAGCACTATCGTATCAAGCGCGATGATTTGCGAGAGCAGCTCTTGGAATGGCAGGGGTTCGATCTACTGGATCCAGAGCAGCAGCGAAAGTTGTCCCTGCCGTGCCAGGATGTCCACCATGAGGCTGTGCTGCCGTCACAAACACAACCCTCTCATGATCTCGTGGTGCTTGGCTTGGTGTGTGCCATTGTCACAGCCTTGGTAGATTACAAAAGTGGTTGGTGCACTATGTGGGTTCTTGCCCTTTTCCTGCAGATTCGTAAGGGTTTGAAAGAGAGGACTCAACGAATCAGTGCTACAGCAACGGAGTAGTAAATTGGAATAGAGTTGTCAACATCTACTGGATTCTTTTAGTGGAGAGAGGCCGTAAGCTGTTTTGAGCGAGGTATGCTCGATATGCATGAGCAACGCGGCGATTTCAACATGAGAATACAAAGCCTAAGATTGATTCTGCCTCGAAATGTAGTGGTAGTAGAGGGGCGACATGGTGTGAAGGTTACTCGTTCAAATAATGTGAAAAGTTCTAAGTGAGCACTCAGCGAGTAGATCCCAATATGCATGAAAACGCAAAGCGTCACCTATCAACCTTGCTCTCTCATATGTGCATTAACAGAGTACGTGTAGATGATTCTTCGTCAGTTAGCTTGGTGCGCTTAGGATCCTTCTCGTCAAGGCCAAAGCCAATAACCAAGCCGAGTGTGCCAGAAAATAAGAGCAACATGGTGCCTCTTGCACCATAGCTAAAGTCATTCAGATCCAGTTGCCCGACAAGCAGCTGAACTCCCATCCATAGCACAAACCAAACACCTTGAGCCACATTGGAGGTGGCAACGCCAAGTCGCTTGTCCACCATGTGAAGAAGGAGTGCCACAGTCAAGGAAAGAAGAACCCCAGGTTGAACAAAGAAGAAATTGAGCACCCAACCCAACAGTGCATAGACAAGACAGATGCGTCGCATGGATGCCGCAAGGACATGATTGTTGGATATTTGGACGTCGTCGGCCGTCACATCACGCAGCGATGTCAATTCCAACTCCTCCATTTGCCGCAGCGCATCATCGCCGTGCAGCTCTTCCAACTGCTTCATCGTATGAGCGCGTAAAAGGTCGTCCTTTAAGAAATCTCGCAGTCGTTGGCGTCTTCGTTTCTTGACTTGGAACGCGTGATCTTTCATCGCTTTGGCAAACGACGATCCTCCTTTTGTGACGCGTCGTTTCCAGAGGACTGAAACCAAAACTACGAGAAATGGGTAATGCTGCGCAAATAATTCACTCATTGTCGTCAGCTATTGTCTGTGATTGCCTTCTGCTTGTTCCTTTTACCACATTCACATACATACAATCGACCTGCGAGTCAGTCGTTGTTGTTGTTCAACTCTCCACGTTGCTATCTTCAATGCAGTTGACGTACAGTAAACTATGTACCGGTATCGTATGAACCAGTAAACCCAAACTCAACATAGAGATTCCATTCTTCTGCGCGTCTATTACATAGGTCTCGTGGACCAATACAATGTTCATGTACACCGACGGGGTAAGAATGAGACCTACACTAAACGAAAATAATGGTGGTTTTCAGTTTTTCATTATGTGTACCACCCCCCTCCAGAATTAACTCTCTAAAGATTAGGGATCACAGGAGTCTTTGGCAGTGGGAGGCGAAACCAAACCCAACAGATCACACTGCTCCTGGGGAGAAAGCTCGGTGTAGTTAAGAAGAAGCGGCGGCACTGGAGTTTGAACACCACCGAATGGCCCTCCAGCTGCATCATACATGGCGCCCAAGAAGCAACTGTCGATGCAACCATCGTCGTCTAGCCTCGCCGAACAGTGCCTCAACCCGTTCATGTGGTTGGGAGTGTACTCTTGGACGTAGAACTTGCCGTTCGCTACAAACATATCAATACGCATGTAGACTCCAATCCTGCTTCCCAAGTCCTCCGCGTAATTGATCATGTCCTGGAGGAGGCATGTTTCGAGGAAAGGTAAATATTCACAGATGTAAAAGTCCTTCTTTACAGGACCAGCCCTGATTTCTCCGGTGATGAAGTCAACGACTGGACATCCGTCGGTATCAGTCAAAGAGTAGCCTCCAGGCTCGAAACAACCATATTGGTCAAGACGGGTACCGGCTGTATCGATCACTGCGTAGCATGGACAGTCGCCACCACGTTCGGCGATAATATCAATGGCGGCAACCGTTCCATTGATAACATGGAACTTGTACTCAGTTGGCAATTGGGTACCAATGTAGTCTTCGACGATGATCTTGGTAGCTCCCATGTAAGACATGGAAGTAATGATATCGCTATACGAAACGCTCATTTCGGTGATCACATCATACATGTACGCTTCAGTTGGGTTGTTAATTGCTGCATCGGAGAAGTTTGTCAAAACGAAGACTCCTTGATTTGAGTGGAAGTCCGTTGCCTGCAGAGAACACAAAGAAAGCCGGTCAATCAAGTCAGCAAACACAACATTTCCCAGTGAATCACAAACTCATAAATACGTACCTTGATGACAATTGCATTCGAATTCACGTCATCCTGCAAACAGGTATCAAGCTGGCCGACAGATGTCACGCAGCACACGATTTCAGGAGCCGGGGCGTTCTCCGTAGCCGAGAGAATGTAGGCCGCAATTTTATCTTCGAGGTAGTGGAACCACCAACCATCATCGACCAAAGCAGGTCCGTTGTTGCGGTATTCCGACGTACGAGTAACCAGCAAGGCTGGCAAGGATTCGGATGCATCGCAGTAGTCTGTAACAACGTAACAAGAAGGTGAGAAAAATATTGTACTTTCGTCCAACCAACTCGCAACATAGCTTACCTAAAGAGCGGTATGGTGCACAAAGGGTACAGTTCAAAACGTCGACTTCAGTGCAGAAGGACGAAGGTGGCAATGGTATGGGAGCAAATGGCGCTGTGGTCGGTGCAACTGGTGCTGCTGTCGCGGCAACGGGAGCGCTGGTAACAGGAGCATTCGTAACGGGAGTACCAGTTGCAGGGGCGCTGGTAACAGGAGCACTGGTAGTAGGAATAGCAGTAATAGGAGCACTACTTGCAGGAGCGCTGGTAACGGGAACGCTGGTGAGTGGAGCGTTGGTAACTGGGGCGTTGGTAGCAGGAGCGTTGGTAACACTGGCAGCGGGAGCGCTGGTAACGGGAGAACTAGTGGCTGGAGCGCTGGTGACTGGGGCGTTGGTAGCTGGAGCGTTGGTAGCTGGAGCGCTGGTAACACTGGTAGCGGGAGCGTTGGTAACGGGAGCACTACTGGCGGGAGCGTTGGTCACTGGGGCGTTGGTAGCGGGAGCTCTTGTAGCGGGAGCGCCAGTAAGGGTGGTAGCGGGAGCACTGGTAACTGGAGCGCTTGTGATGGGAGCACTGGTAACAGGGGTGATGGGAGAGCTGGTAACGGGAGAACCGGTAATCGGGGCGCTTGTAACGGGAGCATTGGTGATAGGAGAGCTAGTTGCAGGCGAGCTAGTTGCAGGAGCGCTAGTTGCAGGAGCTCGGGTAACGGGAGAGCTGGAGACAGGAGCACCAGTTACGGGAGCTCTGGTAACAGGCGCACTGGTCACGGGAGCACCGGTGACGGGAGAGCTGGTAGCGGGAGCACCGGTGGCGGGAGAGCTGGTAGCGGGAGCATTGGTAACGGGGGCACTGGTGACAGGAGCACTGGTGGCAGGAGCACTTGTAACGGGAGCACTTGTAACGGGAGCACTTGTGACAGGAGCGCTGGTAGCGGGAGCGCCGGTAACAGGAGGGTTGGTCTGCTGAACGTTTGTGAATGTGCATGTAACTTTCTGATTAGCCGCAACAGTAACTGATCCCGAAGGAGTGGGTACGGGGCCACCAGTGTCATTGTCAACACAGATGATACTTTGCAAGTCATAATTAGGAGGACCGCCACTTTCAGACAACGCTAGCGTCATTCCACCCGTAACTGGAGACAAGGCGACGGTTGGACCTGCACCTGTCAATGTTCCCGCGGTAAGGACAAACTCAGAAGGATCCGCGTCTCCGACAACTGTTTTAACCAAGGACAAAAACCCAACCTCATTGCTGAACAAGCAGTCGTTAGAGTTTGAGGACGGCGATGCACTTGGCTTCGAGCAAGTATTCAGGAATAAGAGATCGTCGACAACGCCTCCAGTCGGAGTAGTAAGCGTGCAGTCAGCTTGTAGGTCAGGCTGGTCGTCAGGGATGAAGTACGGTGGAACCTGAATTGGATTAGTGCAAGTGACACTGTAGTCGGTTGAAACGGGGTTGTTACCTGTGCATTTTTGTTGAGCACCACTGTAGGTTGTTCCGCAATCGTATACTGCAAAAGTAGGGAATCCATTTGTCACGGACCCGTCCGACTCAAACTGGACCGAATAGCAGATGGCGATGACGGTGCCGTCTACTTGCTCGAAGTAGGAACAAGTGTCGATGGAATTGTTGCCGGAGAGGTCAGTCTCATCCCAAGCCCATCCAATTGTCCCTTTGTTGCCAATTCTTGCTCCAGAAAGATCTTGCTGACTTCCACCCGGATCATTGCCCTGATCAAGCTCATCCTCACCTTGGTCATCCAAGGTGGTGACGAAGATCTCATCCCCAACAACGCTCGTTGGGTAGAAAGCAACGGCGATCGAGGCAAGACAAATGATTGAGAACTTCATCCTTGATAATCAAGCTCTTTCGGAGTTTAGTCGCTTCAAACTCACCGCAAAGAAAATATGGGAAGATGTGGCGTGCAAAATTTTCAGAATTTGGTAACTTTGTGGAATCGGATGTCAGGGTGTGCCAAACAACTGTGTCAGGCCTGTATTTACTTTGGCCTGCCGAAAAGACATCACGCGTTGCCAAATAATGAGACATCTCTTTGGGCTCTGGATATTTCAGACTATTATGAAATTTGTCGGTATGTCGGGGACGATTGGCTTGCGCCGTGTGGTGGTGAGTTCCAAAACTCACAGATATTTCGATACTGTCTTCCCCAAAAGTCACAAGTGAAGTGTACCCGTGAGTCACCATCCAAGAAACGATTCACGACCTTCCATGAGCGGACCCAAGAAAACAGATTTGTGATCGTTGATCGTGAATGACGTTACTCGCTCCAATTACTGGTATGGTACCTGGGTAGGAATACCATACACACCGTAGGATCGCTCAATCAAGGTCGAAGAGACCCAAAGCCTCATCTTAGATGATTCTAGCAGAATTGATATTTTTGGCTCCCAGAATCAATGCTTCAAGAATGCTACGCTTATGGGAGGATTTATGGCATAATCAATTACGAGGTGCACCGCCTGCAAACCAGGTCATTTCTATTTCTGTCAACGACACGTGTACTATGAAAGCCGCTAACTTTTGCCGTCCACTTCTGGAAAATGAGAAACCCTGGGCATCTGCTTCAGTTGAAGTCCATTAGTACTCCTTTTTGGAGTATCATAATTGTAATAGTGTACGGAGCAAGGAAGTCACTACCAGTGCTGGTGAGTGACTCCTACCAATAAGTCAGTTGGAAGCATGAGTGGCCTTCCCTGTGCGGTTGGCTTCCCAGCAGGTTGAGGTGCTGCATCTTTCCACAAGGTGTGTGTCCAATTCATGAGCAAGTTCATCATCACTCCCTCTGGTGCAACCAGCTCAGAACCAATCACCCATTTTAGATCTGTAAGTCAATGAATAATTCATTCTCCACTCATTGGTCAAAATACACCTAAAGTGCTCTCAATGGACCACCTGGAGTCAACCATCGCAAGGTCACTTCCCAGGACAGCTGAGAGAACTCAAGGCTCCAAAAGATAGCTCTAATGTGAAAGGGGGGAGTGGGAAGTAAACCTGCTCTGACAAGCCACCTGTACCTGATCACTGAGATGAAGAAGATAAAGGATTATTAGTATAAACTTACAATGATGAATGGATGAATACTCCGTCTTTAGTTCTGGGGTCCACAAGCGCAAGATAAACCTGGAAGCTTTTGCTACATTTGTAGAGAAGAACATCCTCACAGCTCAGCTACAACATGCTCATGTTCAGAAGAACAGGAACTTGATGCTTTGGATTGCAAGTGGGAGGGATCTTTGGGGTCAACAAGATGATGGCATCGAGTCATTTTGAAAACGCATCTTGCATAGATATGGCGCATTCTTTTCAAATTACCAGGCAGCAAAGCATGGGAACAATAAGCAAAACCAAGCAGCAACAAACTAGAGAGAGGAGGCCAATGCGAAGACTAGGCTGATTGGAAGACTAGGCTGATTGCTTCATCTTGGGTGTAGGATGTTGCAAGGTAAGATTATGTCAGAAATGAGAACCATGCAAAATGACACTGGGGCGTCACTCAAAATCATTTTCTCACTCACAATATGCACAGACTTTTCAGCACAACGGTTCTTGGGGAGAAATTGAGCTGCTTTTCGAGGCCCAGAAAAGATTGAAGAAATTTTTCAGTGCCTTATAGACATTAATAAAAGGTCCAAAAACTTCAAAAGGAGATTAAGATAGAAGCTTTCGAGACTCAGCACAAAGTGCTACTTGACAATTTACGCCAGACATTCACCACCAAGGAAGCAATGGAGTTGGATGGATCCACTATCACGTCATCAAATCATGACAAGCTGTTGATGATTGCTCGTCCATGATCGTGACTTGTTGGAAGTTATGCATTCATTGTTTACATCATATGTGCTCAACTATGACTATGTTGGAGTCTGTGCCAAGGACAACATTGAGAACATGGAAAAAGTGTGGTGGAAAAATAACTATTGAATAGATAAAGCTCACAAGAACTCTAGAAAGTACAAAAATAATATTTATTCTACAACACTAGTCTGAGTGGGATCTTGATCACTCAAGACAACTCTAAACACTAGGTTTTACAAGATTAACAGTCTCGTGATTCAGTCATCACATGTTAACAACTCTGAGGTGAGCAGCAAGGAATAAGTGGGACTACACTATTGGGAATAGTCAGGTTCAACGATGGGGATGCTCAAGCAATTATGGAAACTGCCAAGATTACATCCTGCACAAGACTCAAAAGGATGAGCAGCATTGCTTATGTGGCAGGGAGATCAGGGTGATAGTCCTCGAGAGATCTTTCCATTTTTGGCAGCTATGTAGGTGCCCTGATCTTGGCGCATATCCTTGTTCATCTTCAGCCAAATCAAGAAAAGCATCCGCGATGCCAGCAGGTTGCTGGCGTGAACTTTTTGCAAACTAACATTCAACATGGCTTCATAGACATCAAGAAGAACCATCAGAGCTCCAAGCGTCAAGGATGAGAAGTTTTCATTACTCCAAGAAACAAGAGCTATTGTCAATCTCATGAAGTTGATCAATCACATAAATGCACAAGACAGCCTTTAAATTGATTTAAGACTGGTCATATTAAAATTGGCATCACCCCAAGTATGCTTCAGGTGTGGTGACCACGCCTGGAAGAGATCTTCCGCCAGTGCGACGAATCCAGCTCTTGGAGTTGCCTCCAGCAGTGTATTTGACAGCTGGGTGGCCGTCTCAACATTGGCGGCCTCAGAATCCAGACAGGTCTTTTTCGCCGTGGACTCGCGTGTGCACGAACCCGGCACCCTCAAGCTCGCCATTGAGACCTGTGGAGAAGAGGATGAACCCTTGCACATTTGGGAAATTGAGACCACTTCGGCAGATGAGTGGATCCAAGTCACTGTTCCTCTGCCTGCCCGTGAGGTTGCAAAGATCCGCTTCATTGGCGTTCGAGGAAATGGCAACGGAGGAGATATTGCGTTGGATGATATTTCCCTGTCCATTGCAACCGCGGCGCCTTCTCTCGCTCCTTCGCTCGAACCGTTTCAGGATATCCGTGTAAGTGCCGGTGAACTTCGGGATACCTTCGACTACATTGACACGGATGGTCACGTTTGGGTGGCGGACCAGTACTTTGACACAAGTAGCAGCAGCAGCAGTAGCAGTAGCACGAGCTTCACACGACAGGGACACCGGGGGTCGAAAAACGACAAGCTCTTGCACTCGCAGCGATTTGGTCCGGACATGGCATACTCAATCCCAGTCCCGAATGGGGACTACCAAGTGAATCTGCATTTTTCCGAGATTACACACAATGCCACTGGTGAACGGGTGTTTGATGTTCTGTTGGAAGGATCCACGGCGATCGAGGACGTTGATATCTACGCCTTGAAGGGAAAACGCCGACTTCTTTTGCTGACTGCCGATGTTACAGTGCGTGACGGGGCGTTGAATCTCGGATTTGCGGCTCACGTTGGAAATCCTCAGATTTGCGCCTTTGAGGTCATTCAGTTGTCGGCGGCTGATCCCCTACTAGAAGCGCCCAGCTATTCTCCTACCGAAGCTCCGACTCTTCGTACGGAACTAGCCCCGGTCGGCGGCGCCTTTCCGGAGATCCGAGTGAGCGCCGGTGAGCTCCGGGATTCTTTCGATTACATTGACACAGACGGTAACGCCTGGGCGACGGACCGGTACTTTGACACTACAAGCAGCGGCAGTAGCAGCAGCACGAGTTTCCTGCAACAGGGACACCGGGGAACGAAAAACGACAAGCTCTTGCACTCACAGCGATTCGGTCCAGGCATGGCATACTCAGTCCCCGTGCCGGATGGGGAATACCAAGTGAAATTGCATTTCTCCGAGATTACTCACAATGCCACTGGTCAACGGGTGTTTGATGTTCTGTTGGAAGGATTGACAGTCATTGAGGGTCTTGATATCTACGCCTTGAAGGGAGAACGCCGACTTCTTTTGTTGACCGAAACTGTGACAGTGAGCGATGGCGTGTTGAATCTCGGGTTTGCCGCCATTGTTGGGAATCCTCAGATTTGCGCCTTTGAAATCATTCAAGTCTGGGCTCCGATTCGCGTGAGTGCTGGCGAGTTGGACGATGGATACCCGTGCCCGGGAGGATCGGAAGCATGCGGAGGTCGGCTAAGCTGTCGAGTAAGTCCGCGCAGCCCGCCGTTCCGGCAGGTGTCTCCTGGAGAGGATCGTCTTTGAACATTGGTCCTCCTTTGTGGATCGAGACGCCGTTGTTGTGCGTCATGATCCAGGTTACAGCGTCGATGAACGCTTTCATCGGGGGGTTTGTTGCCCCATATGGGGTGTTGTCGTCGGTAATGTCTCGGCCGTGGGGAGTCATGGTACCGAACGGCATCGGGATACAGATCAGCATCCGAACGACGACCGGGGCCTCGGCTGCGGCAAGGTCGGGCCAGTGGAGACGACCGATCGTTCCTTGCGCGCCATCTCGGGCTTCCATCGTCGATGGAGTGTCCTTGGTTGAGGTTCCCAGGTTGAGGGTCGTCGCAATGCTGGTCGGGACAAGAGCCGTAAAGTCAGCCATGAGTTGGGCTCGAGGGACGGCAAAAGTCGTCATGTCAGACGGTTTGTCACCCAGGGCGAGCGCGACCATCGGTTCATTGTTTCCCGGATCGTTGAACTGGGTGAATGAGGTGACCGTGTAGAACTTGTTCATCGCGAAGACGACTGCCGGGCAGTCGGTGTTGATGATGATCGTAAGACGTGCAGCTTCGGTGAGAGGTTGGACGTAGCTGTTGAGCATCGGGATGAGAGGTGGAACCGGATCGTCGAGATCAGCAAACGTCTTGTCGTTGAAGTTGTTCGTCGTCATGATGATGGTTGGTTGAGTTGTCGGTAGATTTGCTTGTTGTATGAGAGCGTATACGCTTTGTCTTCTTTGAAGATTATGAGAGGATGAGTGCGTTCAGAGTGACAGTTTTGATGGAGTTTTGAGGAACGTTGGGCTCGATATCTGGGCCTGTTTGTTCTTTGATCCGCGTACGTGGTCTGAATGGAGTTGAATGATTGGTTGTAGAGGGTCTTGCCCTCTCGTTCTCTGACGACGTATGTGTGTTTGTTAGGGAGTGACGAGCTTTGTTGGAGGTTGAATAGACCCCGCTGGTGATGTTTCCTGAAGTGTGTTTCACTGTATGGATCATATAGTACTTTAGTGTTCGGATTGACGATCTGCACAGGATTTTTTTAACGATTAGTTCATTAAAGCTTTGTAGCATCATTGTTTTTAACTGGCTGTGTTTTTACTCAATTAAAGAGTGTATTACTTTTGTTTTGTGGATGCGTTGGGGAAGGTTTTATTTTTGTGCTTCCGTTAATGGTAAAGTTGCTGTATCCCGCGATTCGTATACCTTGTTAGAGTGCATGTGGATATAGTTTATAGACCTTGTCGTGGTTTGGCAGAGGTAGTTATTAGTTTGACAGTGTTGTCAAGATATTATACCATCTTTAGGATGGCGTGATCGTCGGCTTCGCCACGGGTTGATTCGGCGAAGTCGTGAGCAGATTCGCGCTGCTCGCGGATCTTCTCTTGAGCATCCTTGGTGTCGGTCGTGATCGATTCACGAGCTTCCTTGAGCATCTCGTCGGCTCAACGAGCGGCGTCTTCGCGGATCGAAAGTGAGCTCTCGTGCGCTTGGCGCAAGATGTCTTCGATCTGATCGCCAACGACGCTGAAGTCGTTATCGATGAATGGTGACTCGATCGTGAGATTCATATCAGCCAGAGCTGCTGCTTCGGCTGCGGCGGCTTCTCCTGCGGCAACCGCTTCTGCTGCCGCAGCCTGTGCTTCGGCTAGTGCATCAGCTGCGGCTTGATCAGCTGCGGCGGTGGCGGCGGCCTGCTCCGCTGCTGCGGCTTCAGCGGCTGCTTGTTCGGCGGCTGCTTGTTCGGCGGCGACAGCGGCTTCGTCGACAATCTCGGCATCTTCGATGTCGTCATCGATGATGGGTACCGTGATCGCTTCGACTTCGCCAGTCACCGGCTCAGGACTGCTGATCGTTGCTACTGGTTCGAAATCGACAACCGGTACATCGATGGACGGTGCACCGAAGTCAGCCGGGTTCGTGCTTGGCGTGTCGATTGATGCGACGTCGATGGACGGTGCACCGAAGTCAGCCGGGTTCGTGCTTGGTGTGTCGATTGAAGGTAGGTCGATCGATGACACATCGATGTTTGGCGTGTCCATGGGCGGGACATTGACGTAGGGGACTTCGCCGGTCGGGAGTCCGGCATCGATGCTGGGTGCCTCGTAGGAAGGGACATCGATGTTTGGCGTGTCGACTGATGGCACGTCGATGTTTGGTGTGTCGAGGGACGGCACATCGATCGAGGGCACATCGATTGAAGGCACGTCGATTGATGGCACGTCGATGGACGGCGCCTCGAGGTCGGGCACGTCGATCGATGGTGTGTCGAAACCGGGGACATCGATCGAGGGCACATCAATGTCGATGCCCGGCACGTCGATGCCCGGTACATCGAGTGAAGGAGCGTCGAACGCGGCGACACCACTGCTCGGTGCTTCGATTGTTGGCACGTCGATCGAGGGTGTGTCGAGGGACGGCACGTCGATTGATGGCACCTCGATGCTTGGCGTATTGAAG
>JAVCKV010140954.1:0-18756 GCA_032274145.1 Herpochondria borealis | reverse complement strand
CGGTATTTATATTGCGCCAGATGATACCTCCGTGGCCAAAAAATGGCGCGGCATTGGTGTGCGTATTGAAGATGACGTGCTGGTGACTAAAACCGGCTATGACGTACTCTCAAAAGCCGTGCCTAAAACCGTTGACGCCATTGAAAAATTAATGAAAAAGCCCGCTAAAAAAACGCAAGCAAGCGCCAAGCGTAAACAATCATGAGCCAAGTGGCCATTGTTGGCGGTGGTTTGGTGGGTTCTATGCTGGCCCTTATGTATGCCAGGGCCGGTATTGAAGTACACTTATTAGAAGCCAAACCCCTTAGCACCAATAGCGAACCGGCTTTTGATGTACGCGCCAGCGCCATTAGCTTGGGCAGTGCGGCGATGCTTACCCAGCACGGCCTTTGGCAAGGCTTTGTTGAAAAGGCCGTGCCTATTTTACAGGTGCAAGTGTCTGACCGTGGCCACTTTATGGGTAATATTATTGATCACCAGCGCCACGGCGTTGATGCCCTCGGCTACATTTGTGAAAACCATCACTTATTTATAGCACTAGCTGAAGCCATTGCTAACGAGCCTGCTATCACGCTGCATCAGCCAGTAGAAGTGAGTGGCTTGAGTTTCACGCGCCAAGGCGCCGAGCTGGATTTGGGTGGGCATCGCTTAGCCGTTGATCTGGTGGTAATTGCCGATGGTGCGGCCTCCACACTCCGCAGTGACCTCGGTATTGGTGTTGAGCAAATAGACTACCAGCAGTCGGCACTGGTCACCACTATTGCCGTGAGTGAGCCACATAAGCAAATTGCTTTTGAGCGTTTTACCAAAAATGGCCCGCTGGCCTTATTACCGTTATCCGGCTTTAACGGCCAGCACCGCATGGCCGTAGTGTGGACCTTGCCAGGCGCCGACCAAGAGCACATGCTCAGCGCTAGCGATACTGATTTTATTGCTCAATTACAAACGCAGTCAGGTTATCGCGCTGGACGCATTACCCAAGTAGGGCAGCGCCAGGCTTACCCTCTATGTTCGGTGATAGCCAAAGAACAAGTTCGTCCTAATGTAGCTATTGTCGGCAATGCTGCGCACTTCTTGCACCCAGTTGCCGGCCAAGGTTTGAATTTAGCCCTGCGTGATTGCGACGCATTAGTGAAAAGTACCCTCAAAACAGGTAGCCCTGGCGATGTGCCCGGCCTGCAAGCCTATGCACAAGTGCGCGCACCCGACCAATATCAAATAGAGCGCTTAACTCACAGCCTAGTGTCTTTATTTTCATCCACCAATGGCGGTGTTGCCGTGGGTCGCCAGCTTGGCCTTGCCGCGCTTAATGCTATTCCCGCCGCCGGTAAATTTCTGGGCCGCCAGTTAATGGGTTATCGATAATGAAAGTAGATGTTGCCATTATTGGCAGCGGCGTAGTGGGTGCCAGTGCAGCCCTAGCCTTAGCCAAACACAGTCAGTTGACCATTGCCCTGGTTGACCTTAAACAACCCCTTGCCCATGTGGTGGCCGAGCCAACAGAATTCGACCCAAGAGTCGTGGCCCTCACCCAGGCCTCTCAAGAGTTATTAACAACATTAGGTGTGTGGCAGAACATCGACCCACAAAGGCCATGCCCTTACCAGCGTATGCACGTATGGGATAACGACGGCACCAGCGCGATAGATTTCAACGCAGAGCACTTCAATGCGCCGGCCTTAGGTCATATTGTTGAACAGCGCGAGCTGGTGGCAGCCTTAGCAAAAGGTTTGGAGCAGCAAGACAATATTCACTGCCTATGGGGTCAAAGCGTCACCGCACTCGATGAGCAAACCATCACACTGGCCGACGGCACAAGTATCACCGCTAACTTATTGGTTGCCGCCGATGGCAGCCAATCAACTCTTAGGCAACTGGCAAATTTTCAAGAGCAGCGGTGGAGTTACCAACAGCAAGCGATTGTCGCTACTGTAAAAACCGAGCAGCCGCATCAGCACACTGCGTGGCAAAACTTTTTAAGCACAGGGCCACTTGCCTTTTTGCCCTTAGCACACAAGAGCAATCGTTATTGCTCCATTGTTTGGTCCGCCGATACTGAGTACGCCAACGAATTAATGGCACTCGACGAGGCTGCCTTTAACCATCAACTCACCCGCGCCTTTAATAATACTCTAGGTACTGTTGAGCTAGTGGACAAACGCTACAGCTTCCCTTTAAAACAATTTAATGCGCCCAGTTATTATCGCAATGGCTTAGTGTTAGTGGGCGACGCAGCCCACGTGATTCATCCGCTGGCGGGCCAGGGAGTCAACCTAGGGTTGCTCGATGTCAGTGTGCTAGTTGAAGAAATTAATTACGCACTTACCCGCGGCCTCAGTGTAGGCGAGCCAACAATACTCGCGCGTTACCAACGCCGGCGTAAGCCCCACAACTTACAAGTTATGGCGCTAATGGAAGGTTTAAAGCGGCTATTTGGCGCAACCTCGCTGCCAATACGTTGGTTGCGTAATGCCGGCCTAGCCAAAGTGAATAGTGCCGGTTGGTTAAAAAAACAGTTAGCTCAAAAGGCCATGGGTTTGAAGTAATGGAATATAAATCAATAGGGCTAAGACCATTTGATAACGTTTCATTATTTTTTTATTATAAAGTCTAAGCATTATAAGGATGAACAGTGTGAAGCCTCCAATAACAAAAATTAAAGCCCCTATGTTTTGGATTCTATTTGGGCCTTCCTCAGTTTTCACATCACTATTTTACTATCAACCACGCCATGGTCTTACCTGGATTATTACAATTTGGTGCATTACGCTTTCTCTTTTTAATGGTGAATCATTTTATCATTTTCTTGGCTCGGCGATTATAAGTTTGATAATAATTGTTGTGTTGGTTGTATTCATTAGCTTTTGTGTGTTGTTAATAACTCAGATAATTGGCAAGCCGCTAGCGTATGAGTCTGTTCGTCTGGTCACCATTTGGTCTAGCTTGCCACTGTTGATATCTTACGTTGTAGCCTATGTTGTCTCTTTATTGCCAATGATCTTGCCCTTTAGCTCTAAACAGGTGTCTGAGATTTTGTTTTATGCTGCGGGAGTAATGCTCATATGGAGCATTATTATTTTGTATCAAGGTGTGTGCTACCTTATTAAGAAGCGTTATGGCTTAAGCTGTGTAGTTAATGGGAATGCTAAGAGGTATTGTAGTAATGATTAATGACCGTTGGAGTATAGTTGCCGATAGAGACTACACAGAAGTACTGTCGGTGATGACTAGTTTACTTGTGATGATGGTTGTACTCGGTGTGGCATTTCAGCAAGCTATGCTTTATGTTAATAAATCATACTTCACTAATTTTTACAGCGTCTTGCGTCCAACTCAATTATTTATTAGTGAGTTTTATAGTTACTATGGGCGTTTTCCCGATAACCGTGACATAGAGGCATGTGATAGTTGTTTTATTTCGTCAGTCGAAGCTGGTCATATCGTGTTTCAAGGTATCCCCTACTATAACGATGGTAGCTATGAGTTTTCGATGCTCATTGATAATAAACCCACTATTGTAATGATGAGCCCCAGTATTGTTGGTCGGCAAGGTAGCTTGAATTGGAATTGTGGGTACGCGGAGCCATTAATTAGTTCTGTGGATACCGGCCTAACTAATACTACATCCATCGACCCTTTAATATTACCCAGTATTTGCCGATAAGAGTGATTTATGAATATTCGTCCACAATTAGAAGATAGTCTGCTGTTTATTACACGGCAGGTCTCTGAGTTAACCCGTAATCAAGAGCACACTTTAGAATCTGCTTTGGCTATATTAGAAGCTGAGGATAGCATTGCGCACAACCCTGAGATGCTTTCTGCTATTGTGACTTTGCGCGAGATAAATAGCGGTAATGCTGTTGAGCAGGCGGCATCGAGTAAAAATATGCCGAGTATTTTTGTAGTGTTATCCGGCATTGTTCAACAAGCTAAAGTGCTGCCGCAGTCACTAGGTCAGTTAATAAGTAAGTTTACTACCCTAAGTCAAAAAATTGATGATGACGTGGATCTTTACCTGCTTGGACTACGTGATAGTATTGTTTATAGCATTGTATTAATTTGTATGGCTTTGATCACATCATCCCTTGCCATTTTTAAAGTTTTACCTTCTATGTCTGAGGTTTATGCTGGTTTTGGTTCTAATCTGCCAGCCTTTACGATTTTTATGCTCGATAATGGCATAGTAATCTGCGTTATCGTATTACTTATACTGCTACTGTATATGATATTATTATTTTTAGGGCTTTTATCTTTAAGTCGCCACGCTCAGCGGTTCCAGCTCGCCTCTACTAAAACCCCATGGGGCTTTTTTCTAAAGCCTGTTATTAATATTGTTAATCGTTATGTGGTATTGGCATACCTGTCTTTATTTAAGCAAGCAGGGTTGTCCGATGCTGAAGTCATTGAGAAAACAAAAAAAGTCATTGACGATAGAAACGGGAAGAACGGTTTTGAGCGTTCTTTAGGTAAATCCTTGCATGAAAAAGTAATGACTTGCGCAATGATAAAAACGATAAATAGAGAAGTCGACTATCAGCTTGAATTGACAACTTCTACAATGATTAAAGACTTGTCGCGCTTTAGAAAAACGTTGAATGTGGGTGTGAAAATACCCCTTTTTCTTGCCATTGCAGGAATTATGATATCCTTTTATCTTCCCATTTTTATGATGGGCTCTATTATTTAATAAGCATAGGAAACTGTATGAAAAATAGATCAGGGTTTACATTAATAGAGCTTATGATTGTGGTATCTATTATCGGTATTCTGGCAGCCGTTTCACTTCCTGCCTATCAAGACTATACACAGCGTGCCAAAGTGGTTGAGGCGATCACCATAGTAGGTGAAATAAAGCCTCAAATTATTGCTTACTACAAGGATAAAGGCCGCTTCCCTACAAATAACGCTCAAGCTGGCGCACCTAAGGCTGAATTTATTATTGGCAACTTTGTCAAAAAAGCGACGGTTGAACAAGGCGCAATTCACGTAGAAATGGGCAACAAAGTGAGTGATTACCTCAAAGGTAAAATATTGACTCTTAGGCCCATAGTTGTCACTGGTAGCCCTTTGAGTCCTGTTTCTTGGGTGTGCGGTAATAGCAAGCCGCCCGAGGGCATGGTTGCAGTTGGAGAAAATAAAACGTCTTTATCTAATCAAATGCTACCATCTAATTGCCGTTCTTAATAGTCCATGTGAACGCGTGAAGCTTATACTCATCCCCGGCCTAGATGGCACAGGCTCATTGTTCAAACCATTCTTAGAGGTTTACTCTAGTCAATGTCCTGTTCAAGTACTTGGCCTTAAGCAAGCAGTGGGTGTCAGTTACCGCGAACAAGCTGAATATGTTAGTGAGCAGATAGGTAATGACGAGGTTGTTCTGATAGCTGAATCTTATGGCGGCATGGTGGCCTATGAAATATTGCGCCATAAAATGTTAAATGTGAGGCATGTTATTTTTGCCGCTAGCTTTTTATCTCGGCCATCGGTGTTAAGCCGGTTGGGCGGTTTGTTGCCTTTGCAGGCGGTAAAAAATGGCTGGGTACCTAAGAGTATTGTAAGTCGTATTTTATTTGGCCGCTATGCAAAGCCAGAACTGACGAGCTTGTTTTATAAGGCTATCAACCAGGTTGATAATAAAGTGTTGGCTTTCCGTATCAAGCAATTGGCGGCCA
Organism: Herpochondria borealis; assembly: GCA_032274145.1. Classification (NCBI taxonomy): domain Eukaryota; phylum Rhodophyta; class Florideophyceae; order Ceramiales; family Ceramiaceae; genus Herpochondria; species Herpochondria borealis. The sequence continues at coordinate 13,081 of JAVCKV010140954.1, read as the reverse complement.
TGAGTAATGCTAGTGAGCTGTTAACTGTGCCGTGTACTTACCTTAAAGCATCTGATGATAACTTGGTATCTAGTACGGTGTTAGCTCAGTTTGAACAATGTTTTTCATCGCTCGATGTTAAAGAGATAGCGGCTTCTCATTTCTTATTGCAAACTAATCCAGTTGATAGTTGTACTACTATTAGTGAATTGTTGCTAAAGTCCCAATGAGTTAGCTTTTGGATCGCAGGTGTTGTGCAGCTGATTTATCGGCCGGGAGTTTGTATTCTATTATTTTCTAGGCTTTATCATTTTGATTACACAGCCACTTTTTATGAACAGCTTTAATTTCATTGGCAGACAGTTATGATAGGTATTCTGTGCTTTCAATTGATATAGCGATGCTGCTTAGTTATTAGTGGCTTATCTCCACACTTTTAATAAGGCGAGAACTATAAGCAGTCATGAGGAGCTGTAAATACGCAAAGAGGGATGATGTGATTCAACGAGTCGGCGTAAATAAGTTGGCGGCCTTAGGGATTAGCAGCGTGAGGTGCTAAGGCTAACGGTACGACCCCCCTAATAGAGTCGCTGACATACAGATTAAGTAAGCTCGTACCACCTTTTAATTGAATAGTGTCAGCTTGGGTTGAATACCTAAGGGGTAAAAAATGGTAGTTTTACGTTGCGCCACATATAGAGTTTAGCTATTATAGCTAAACTAGCTACTATATTGAGGGTAATATGATGAAAAGTATCACTGCAACAGAGGCCCAGAATAACTTTGGTGATCTCTTAATGAATGCGCAAAGTGAGCCCATTTCTATCACACGAAACGGTAAAGAAAAGGGCGTTTTGTTGTCTTCTAGTGCTTATGAGGAAATTAAACAACAGGCATTGCAGCAAGCCATCACCGATGGTGTCAACAGTGGTCGCCCTTCACCTTTAGATATGGCTGATATCAAAACAGAAGCCAGGCAACGAGTGGGCTTAAATGCTAAGAATTGATAAGTTACCGCTTGCTAAAGAGGATTTAATGACTATTTGGATATATAGTTATGAGACATGGGGCGCGGCTCAAGCCGATAAATACGCCGATAGCATTGAGAAAACACTGAATTCGTTAGCCAGCAATCCTAAGCAATGCCACATCCGAAAAAATTTCACCCTCCTGTTCGCATCTGCCATCATGTAAGCCACATAATCATTTACACAATAGAAGAGTGCTCAATCACTATTGTGCGCGTACTCCAGAAGTCAATGGATACACAGCAACACCTTTAGGCATCACTATCTATTCGATTTAATGATTGAATATAAATACTATGAGCAGCTGTAAATAATTTTCTGCTTACAAAATAAATATTACATAATTGATATGCTTAAAAAGAATTAGAGTAAATAGCTTGGCGGCCCTAAAGTTTAGTAACTTGCTCCATTTCAACTACCACTTTACCTGCAGCGGTAATGTCCCCTAGTGGCCATTGTTGGGCAATAACAATCCATTCTTTAATTGTTGAAGAGTCGCCATTTTTATTAATGGCTTGAGTGAGTAATGTTGCTGCTCCATCCCATTGGCCTAAATCAATAACTTGCTCAACAGGGTTGTGATAGCGCAGTTTTTTACCACCATTTTCTCCGCTAGTAATGGGCAGGTCATGCTCGCCCGATGTTCCTAACAGAAAGAGTTGTTGTTTTCCTGAGCTTACCATCGGTAGCTCAATAGTGATTTTGTTGTTATCTAGCAGTGATAATTTTATAGGTTCTATTGTAGATTTTTGACTAAGAATATTTAATAGTTTATTAACTTTAGTGCTTTTTGAGCCAACCAAACCATACTGGCCGTTAATGACCATTTGGGGGGTGTAGTTGCCAGGGTTACCTTGTAAGTGGCCTTGGTAGCGTCGTTGGCGTTTATCGCAAAAAGCGTTAGAGAAGGTATCTTTCCAACCTAAATAGTTCCAATAAGTTACATGGCATGATAGCGCTATTACATTGTCTCGTTGTTTCAGAGTACCTAAGAGTGAGTCGGCTGGTGGGCAAGAGTAACAGCCTTGGCTAGTGAATAGCTCTACTACTGTAAGCGCTTGAGGTTTTTGGTTTTGCCCATAGGCCGTACTCACAAAGCAACATATTAAGCTAATTAAATAGCGCATAAAATTCTCAATAAATGAATGTCTGCTAACGAGCAAGAGTATCGTTACGCTGGTTGACTTAACATTAAGAGTGCCGTTGGTGTAAAAGAGTTCAATAATGAGCTGAAAATTGTATTATGGCTCGTATATTTTTAGGTGTTCAAGCAGTGATTGATATTCGTGTAATGAAAATGTGTAAGCTTTTATTTTATGAAATAAATAGGGTTTTTCATCATCTGATTCTTGGTAATAGCCCATTTTTTTCCAAATGACATAATCATCCTTTAATAGCACCGTTGTTGCTATGGGGCTGCCATCATAGCCCCCGCAGTGGCTACAAAGATAAAGGGCGATAGCGTTTTCTTGAAGGTCAGGTTCACTTAAGCCAAGTAAGCGGTTACAGGTATTGGCTTGCGATAATAGGGCGGGAATATAGTGGTTCGAGTTTGCACCCTCATGTGTTTGAAGGTGGACTAATAGCGACTTTCCGTTAATGACAAAGTCATTGATGTTTTTATCAAAAGTGATAGAGGAGTGTTTCATTATAAGTTGTTCTGTTAATAAAATATGTTGATATTATAGTAATAATACAGAGTGCTGGTTAGTGTATTCAATTGTTTAGGTGCCGCTATAAAGGGCCGTTGAGCTTATGCACCTGAACCGTTTGGTGGTAGGGCAAAACGGCTGGGCCAAACTGATTGTAAATAGCCACGTCGGCGGCATCTCTGCCGTGGCCAATAGCTACATAGCCGGCTCTTCTTTCTGCTTGTGTGGCGTCAAAAATAGTCCACTGGCCGGCAATATAAGCCTCAAACCAAGCGTGTAAATCCATAGGCTTTAGGTCATATAAATAACCCACCACAATACGTGCAGGAATATTCAAGCTACGGCACAGTGCAACTCCAAGGTGTGCTAAGTCTCTACACACGCCGACCTGATTGTTGTTGACCTCGATGGCCGATAATGGCTGATAACTAGAGCCGGGCTGGTAGCGAATTGAATTGCGCAACCAGCCCTCAATAGTGTTTACTTGATCATAGCCTGGTTGCTGGCCTGCAGTAATGTCATTGGCCATTTCACCAAAGCGGTCTGATTCACAATAGCGGCTGGGCAGTAAATATTTTAAAGTATTGTCAGGTAAATGTTGAATGTCGACTAATGCGCCTCCAGCGACATTATTTATAGTGTCTGGGGTAGTTACTGTGGCCGAGGTATAAATACTGAAGTCTCCGGGAGGCGCGACTAAACGTTGGCATAAATTGTTGTAGTCGTCTATAAATTCAAAGGCGGCGACAGAGGGGTTCAGTCGATACTCTTCGGAAACAACCCACTGTTGACCGCCTGTTCTTACTCGGAGCATTAAAATAAAAGGTGTGGGGTATTCGAGAGTAAACTTAAATTCGCAGCTTGTATGTAACCACATGCTTACTCTCCAATTATTAAGGCTCTAGTGACGTCCAAACATTATGCTTTTTAAAATACCAAAGCATTAATGGAATCTCAAGGGCACCATAGGTTAATAGGGTAAACCAAAACCAGTTGGTATTAAATAATAACATATTAAAAACATGGCCAGTGCCATAATAAAGAAAGCCTGAGGCTAGCAGTATAACAATAGAAGCAATAAGGTCATTAACAGCAATTTTATTGCCATCTGAACCACAAAATTTAGGGTAAATAACAAAGTAGGCAATCAGCATAACCACTAGGTTGATTATTATGACGACGAGTTCGGGGGGATTCATTTGCGTTGCTCTGTTTTTTTGGAGTGTAATGTATGCCAAGCACGGTGATATTTTGCTACCCGCTGAAGATCTTTGTCGGTAATAGATGTTAAACGCAGTATGTTAATGTTGTCTTCAATATCGGCAATTTTTACGGTTAAAGCAAGTGGGTTATTACTAACTCTAGCAATAAATTGGTCATAGTCTTCGCCTTTCACTTTTGAAAGCACCTCTACGGCTTCGGCTATGCTATCCGGTATACCTTCGTTAGTTAAAGCTTCGCGGGTGTAGTCTGAATCCTCAATAACGTCGTGTAATATTGCTACAGCCATTTCATCCTCAGAATGCATTTTTGCCATGAGTCTTAGCGGGTGCAGAATATAGCTTTTTCCCGCTTTATCTTTTTGCCCCTTATACGCTTTTAGCGCAATAGCTAAGGCTGTTTCAATAAGGTCCATAATTTATTCTGCCTTTAATGGTAGTGCTTCATTTTTACAGGGTTTTAGCAACCTGGCAAGTATGGCCACTACCAATAAAGCAAAGGCTAGCCGCGCCCAAAGAATACCTGTGATATCGGCACCGATTAATAAAATAAGGAGAGTATCTTCAATTAAACTGTGGCACAGGCCAAGAAAGGTTAAGCTGAGTAATATATCACGCTTGGGTATTAAGCCGGTACGCGCTTCTTTAATCAAAAGACCGCCGCCAAAACTTAAGCCTAAAGTAACGCCAATAACCGTAACGTTGGCCGCCTTTTGGCTAATACCCAATAGCTTGAGTACGGGGGATAACAGCCAGTGAATTAAACGTTCTATGCCGAGCAGGCGAAGCAGCCTGAGTGTTAACATTAAGCCGCTAATAATAAACAATACGGCCAGCAACGTTTGCCCTTGAGTGATTATCCAGGCACTTATACTTGAGTCTATTGCCGCCGGTTGCCAGGTGGGTGTGCTAACGTGTTGTAAGCTTTCGGTATGGTGATAAGTGAGGTGTAATAAAAAACCTAACACAATGGCTGAGACTATACGTAACGGTAACGTGACCCGCCAGCTCACACCGGCCGCTTTTGCGACAGCGCCTTCTACGGGTAGTGCGTGAGCGACTAATATCATCGAGCCTAATACAGTGACCTGGGCAACCGTTAGCGGCTCACTCGCCGTGAGGCTAAAAAACACAGCCATGGCCGTATAAATATTAGTGAGCATAGCGGTTGCCCACACAATACCCATAGACTCAGGTAAACCCACAAGGCTCATTAGCGGCGATAGCCCCCATGCAAGCCATTGCGTAGCACCCAATAAATCGAGTAGCTTAACGGCAATTAATGTCGGCACCATAATACGCAGTAAGGTGATATACACTTGCCAAATATCGAGGGCTAACTGTTTACTGCCCTCTGTAGTTTTAACCAAAAATGAGTGGTTCACTTGGCTCCAAATCGGATAAGCACTTCTAAAATACTCAGCTGCTCTTCACGTAACACTGCACCTGTGCGTTTTTCTTTAACAATACTGTAGGTCTCGCTTGTCGTCATAGACTTTTCAACAATCAAATAAGCGAGCACCACAAGCACGCTACGCTGTAGGCCCAGTTTACATTCAATAACAACGCCGCCTTTGGTAATTGCTTGAGCCATTTTATGGCTGGCATCTTTTAGTGCTTGGGTATCAACTGGTGCTAGATCTAGCCAGTGCAGGGCTTTGTGGTCCATGCCATCAGTGTGAGGTGCCTTAACTTCAGGCGCCACGTCAATCACGGTTTTTATATTGTGGGTGTTAGGTGAGATCTGATCTCATTGGCGCAAACTATTGAGAAGCTATTGCAAGGATAGAGCACTATAATTGATTGGACTGTTAATTTCAAAGTGAGCCCTGATAACTATTTTGGTAGCACTCATGCACAAATGCAGATGTCGCCGACCTTTACGTTGTTTCTTTTTGTAAGGTCTAGACAAGAGGTTCCTCTTCAGGGGTTACTTCAAAGAGACGCCTTAATATCGGCAATGCTTGTAAGCCGCGACTGCATGATACAAGAGGTGGATCAATACAGGAATAGCTCCGAGAAGTTATCCTGGGTTAATCAGAGACTCCTATAGAGGGATATACCGATAGCAAAGGTGCCGCCTCTTTTTAGCTCTCTCTGGATCATAGTCTTTCTATATGCTGGGGAAGATGTTTTAGGGGGATAGACTTTAGTTGGTTGGTCATATATTGAAAATAGTGGCCGCAGTGCGGCCTGGTGATTGTTTATAATAAGTGCTGTAAGACGGCTTCAATACCGGCATCTTTATCTTGCTCACGCGCAGCCTTATCTAAATATAATGCGTCAATATCAACGGGAATACCAATGTCTTCATAGATCTTGCCCTCCATTGATTCAAAAACTTCGTTTGATAAACCGACTAGCCAGCCATTGGGTAGGGCAAAGTTCATAATGTCAGATAAGTAGCCATTGGTGGCTTCACCGACATGAGTGACATAAGGCAGCTCTTTCATTGTTAAGGTAAAGGTTTCAGCGGCACTGTTGGTTAAATCACTTGTTAACAAATAAATAGGCTTTTGATAGCTGTTGGTGACTGTTGGTTCAACATTGATCGTTAGCCACTCATTATAGCCATCGCCCTTTTTTGCTCGCTTGCGAAAAGCGCCACGCTTTTCATCATAAAATCTACCCGCTATAATAAACCCTGCAGTATCAAAGCCACCTGGGTTTAAGCGAATGTCAATGATGATGGCGTTAGTGTTTTGCAAGTCTGCCATTACTTCATCCAATGCGGTTTCTAATGCAAGGGAAACTTGCTCAGCGGAGCCATTGAATTCTTCATCGTCATCTAAAAATTCAGACATAGAGAATATCGCTAGGTAGCCAATGTTGCCTTCTTCTATAGTGCCCCAGCGAATATTTCCGCCAGCGGTCTGCTTGAGTGGCGAGCTTAAATAGTTGTCGGTGATGTCTATGTTTTCAAAAATTTTTGATATAAGGTAGTCAGTCGTTATTTCCTCAATATATTCCTCAAGGCTATCGGCCCCTTCAGGATCATTAGTGTAGGACAATTCTAATTCTTCGGTAGAATATTCTTGTAGAAATTCATCGTGCAGTCGTTGTTCAACTAGGCCAAGCCCTTCAGAGCCTATTTCGTCTTCATCTTCGTTATATTCAATGGATACATGGCCATCGTTTAAGAGCGGTAGTATTTCGCGCATTATGTCGGTTAAGTCACCTTCGCCGGTGTCGCGTACTTGTTCAGCTTCGAACAAGTATTGGTTGTAAACATCTTGCCAGTTAACATTGTGCAGTTCAAAAAAAGCGTATTGTTCGTTAAAGGTATCCCAAAAAGCTTGGAAGTTGATGACTGGGTCATCAGTGCTATTAGTCAGGCCATTAATACAGGCAGCGGGTCGTTCGCTGACTTTATCGTAGAAATAAGGGTGGTAGCTTGTGAGCATGTCCGGTTCTGTGGAGAATCTATTCTTTATCTTGTTAGTAAGAAGGTCTGCAGATAACTCTTCTGCGTCATCTTCATCAACTTGCAGGCAATGAGATTGGCTAAATTGATAATAAGCGATATCATTTTCAGTTATTTCAACAAGTCGATTGTAACCATCTGAAACCCATAGGCCTTGGGCTTCATTGATACTAATTTTTTCTGACAGTAGATTTTTTTCGGTATTGGTTTTTTTGGGATCATCTGATGATCCGCAGGCTGATAGCAGACAAACGGATAGTGCTAAGTGAATGGGGGTGTATTTCATGGGTCTTCTCGCAATTAGTTAAGTGCCAAAAGAATAAACCAAATACATATTGTATAATGTATGAGTCAGTAAAGAACTGTAACAAAATGTACTTTTTTATCAGGAGCCTGGTTGCGTGCTATTGTTTAAATGTTAATGTGATTGATGCCCCTCCTAATTGCTTTGATTGATCAATCCTATAGTTGGCTTGTAACCATGCAGCAATTCTAGTCATAATAGCGAGCCCCATGCCATGACCTTTGGGGCTCTTGCTGTCGATACTCTGGTAGAACGGTTTAGTGATTTTATCCCGTTCTTCTATTGGAATACCTTCTCCGTCATCTTCTACTGTTATATACACTTGGCCATTACTGTTGTTTCCAGTTTTTATAATCACTCGCTCTTCAGCGTGATTAATGGCATTGTTGACAATATTGTTTAATTGCATCGCAAGGTATTGGCTATCAGTAACAAGGTGGGTTGTTTCATTAGAGAAAATATAGCCTATAGTGATTTTAGGGCTTTCTAGGCTTTCGAATAACGCCAGAATGAAATAATTTACGTCGATCGTCTCTTTTTTAAGTGTTATTGATGGCTCATCAAGTTTGGCATATTGTAATAGTGCATCAATTAGCGATTCCATTTCATCGATGTCATTATTGAAGCGGGTTATGTAATTGTTTTTAGAGCTGTCTAGCAATGTTTCCTCTAGCATGTCAACGCCAAATCGTAAGCGAGTGAGAGGTGTTTTTAAATTGTGAGAGACGGCTTGGCTTAGTAGTTTATTATCTTTTACTAGTGCCTGAATGCGGTCGGCCATTTTGTTGAATTCCGACTCAATTTCTTTTATGTATGACCACCGGCTAGGTGTTACTCTAACCATTAATTGGCCTTGACCAAACTTAAGGGCTGTTTTCTGTAGTAATATAAGCCTTCTAATTAACGGGCAAAGCCATACTAGAAGTATTGTTAAAACACTGCCATAAAATAGAAAGGTAAATAAAATGTTAAGCCATGAAGGTTTTTTTTCATGACTTGTTGTCGGTAGTAGCATGGTCATCACTTGCTGAGTGTGGCCCATATATACATGTAACGACAAGCCATTCTCAGATTGTAATAGTAAAGGTTCGCCACGCTTGAATTGTTTTTCTAAATCTTGGGGGATGGGGAATTCACTGTATTTTTTTAAATCAATTTTATAAGGGCTTTGATACTTCCAGTAATCAGTGCTTGCGTTTGAGTTGGGTGATTTTTCTAGGCTAAGTGCAAGGCTTTTTGCGAACTGGTAGTAGCTGCTAAGCTCTGCATCCATTTCGTTTTTTTGTTCTGTATTTTCATATATTCCACTGATAACCCAACCAACACCAATGATTGTGGATATAACGACTAGAGCAAATGAGAGGGTGAGTTTTTTTATCATTATTTATTGCCAGGCATTGCTGGCAAAAAGGTAGCCTTTGCCCCAAATGGTTTTTATTTTGTAAGGTTGCGTTGGATTGTCGTTGAGTTTTTTTCGTAACCTAGAGACTCTAATATCAATTGAGCGGTCAAAGCCATCATAGTCAAAGCCACGAAGTTGGCTAATAAGCTCGTTGCGGCTAACAACTTGGTCAGCTTGTTTGGCTAGTAACCAAAGCACATCAAACTCGTTTGATGACAATGGCACTACTTCATTATCAACCATGGCTGTTTTAGAGCGTGAGTCAATAGAAAAGCATCCATATTTTTTAGTGGTAGGGTTAGTGTCTGGGCTATTTCCTCGCCTTAGTAAGGCTTTTATTCTTGCGAGTAAAACCCGTAATTTTACGGGTTTTTTAATATAGTCATCAGCGCCTAACTCTAGCCCTAGTACTTCATCGGTCTCTTCGTTGCCTGCCGTCATCATTAATATAGGCCCGTGATAGAATTGACGAACTGCTTGGCATACATCAAAACCATTTTTTTGGGGTAATAATATATCGAGCAGTACTAAGTCAGGTGCATCTGATTTAATGAGTTCGATAGCTATGTCACCTCTATCTGAGGTGCTAACTTGGTAGCCATGCAGGGTTAGGTAGTCACTGATCCATTCCGATAAGGACTGGTCGTCTTCGACCACAAGTATATGTTCCACCGTTAGAAGAGCCTCCAGCCGCTACTGCTTTTGCGCGTAGACTTATATACCCAAGCAACACTGACAGTAGTCTTTAGCAGTATTTCAGGTTTATTTTTTATACGAATAACATAGTCTATATTAACGGGCGACTCAAAGGTGTGTCTGTGGCGTTGTTTTTCTACTCCTTGCCAGCAGGTTAGGGGGCTTGAGTTGTCGGCCTCAAATAAACAGTAATGCTTATCGCCTTTGGTCTGCCACTCAAATGTAATATCCTGATAACACATTTGCCCTTGGTGTAATGCAATACAGCGATTGGGTTTGGTTATAAAACCCATATCCGCTTGTTGTGCAACGGAAAGCATTGGTAAGCTTGCCGTGATAAGGGTAGTGGTTATAGCGGCTATTTTATAGCTTGATTTCATCAGTAGCCCGCTATTAAAAAACATAATTAATCGACGTGGACAGGTGAACGCTATTGTCACCATCAACGAGAGGGCTATTTTCAACATCTTTTGAAAATTGCGTGTAGCGGGCAAAGGATCTAAAAACCCAATGCTCAGTGATGGGGTAAGTCACGCCGACTTCGCCGGTATAGCTGAAAGTATCGTCTATGTCATATTCTGAAAAACGTGCGGTGGCTTCATCTGCACTGACCTTGTACCAATAGCGGCTAGTTTTGGCCGATGCGTAATCAGCGCTGACTAAGCTGTGAAAATTCCAGTTCTTCACTTGCCAGCTACGTCCTAACCGGAGATTACTAACAACACCATTGCTATTGTGAATATCAGTGACGAGCCGGTATTGGAATATGGTGCTGCCAAAATAGCCTGTCAACCTAAGGCCTGCACCATTATAAAGAGTATCTCTGTCTAGTAATGCTGCATTTTTTTCGGTTTCTGAAATCGCGTTCGTGTTATCGTCATCGTTGTCTGATGTAAAGGTACCGCTAATGCTCGAGCCAAGAACATCGAGGGTCCATTGCTTATCGTTCCATAGTGTATAGCCAAGATTGAGGCCATCGAGAGAGCCTTGAGACAATTCTATAAACACGCCATTATAACGATAGGCTCCACTGACAATACCGGTAAAATGATATTTATCTTCATTTTCAGAAATGAAAAGCCTGCTATCGTCTCGATACTCGGTGCCGATACCAAGCTCAAAGTAGCCGCCATTACTGGTGTCTGGGCCGTCCATCGGCCTGCTGATATCGTTGACAATATCAGCTGAAACACTGCTTGCATTGATACTAATGAGTAATGCAAATAGCCCTGTATATGTGTTCTTCATTTTCTACTTCCTCAAAGACTGATTTAGCCGTAGTAAAACAGCTAAGCCACCATTAAGCTGTGTTTTTGTGTATGAAGCTGTAACAAGTTGTAACAACTTTAGGCCTATGTTGGAAACCTTTGATATTGTCATAGTCGATTCGGGCGTGTAAGGGCTCGTTGTAAAACGTATGTCTATGACTATTATAGTTTATGTAGCTCAGTCAATTGCTCTTTACGTAATACTGCACCTGTGCGCTTTTCTTTAACAGCATTATAAGCCTCGCTCGGCGTCATAGACTTTTCAATAATCAAATAAGCGAGCACTACAAGCACGCTGCGCTGTAGGCCCAGTTTACATTCAATAACAACGCCGCCTTTGGTAATTGCTTGAGCCATTTTATGGCTGGCACCTTTTAGTGCTTGCATATCAACTGGTGCTAGATCTAGCCAGTTCAGAGTTTTGTAGTCCATGTCATCAGTGAGGGGGGCGTTAAATTCAGGTGCCACGTCAATCACGGTTTTTATATTGTGGTTGTTAGCGGCTATAGTTAGCTCTTTATTAGATAAGCGCCTAGCAATAAAAATACCGGGTAGTATTTCGTTAATAGTATCGACTTTTTTATGGTAGCTGTGCTTATACAGGCTTTGCACGATGGTGATGGGTAATAGTAAGCAATACACGTATCGACTTATGTTACCAGAGGCAGACTTTTGCAACAAGCTTACATCTTTTGTTAGGTAAGCCTTAGCCATAATTAAACAGGCCATGGCCGGCCATACTAATAATGCACTCCAATAACTCACAATGGAGCTGTCTAGGCCGTAACGTATAGCCCCGCCTGCCAGCAAGCAGCCTAGGCCTAAACCGAGATAAAGATAACCTACCCAGTGGCTACGAGTAGGGTGGCCGGCAGTACGGTAGCGTTCTGCTTCATCTGGGAATAGTGCCAAGCAAAAATAAATAACCGGAATAGCGGCAAAAATATCAATGATGTGATGCTGGTGGGTGGTGGTCACGCTCACAATAATAAAACCACACCACAGTATAATAGGCCAAAATAATAATGAAGGTAGGCGGCGAACAAAAACAAGGCCTACTAAGGCCGCCAAACTAACGTGTAGTGAGGGTGCCTGGTTATAGGGTAGGTCGAACTTAATAAAAGCGCTGTAGGCTTTGCCAATAAGCCCGGTCATTTCTGGCCGGTCAAATGAAAACTTGAGCGGCCACAATAAAAAGCAGATCGCCGAAAATATAATGGCAGTGGCCAAGCGTTTTGCATGGCGGTCCATTTCATTAGCGGTTTTGCATAAAAAAAGTGATATAGTAAACATAATATTCAGCGTTACATAGGGCACAAAATGCCACTGAATAACTGGTATATAGCGCTCAAAGGCAAAGTGTATATGGGTAACCGGTTCCAGTGTAGCGGTAAAATGGTTTACGCTGCCGTAAAGAATAAAGAAGCCAGTGCCAAGCAGTAGCAGCCAGAACGATGCTCTTAATACTAAAGAGGTGTTTTTATTGTCTAGCAAGAATGCTCCTGTGATCGTTAAGTTTTATATTATGGTTTTATGCGTACAAACTGCATCATTCTATTAGATGTTATGGCGGTTTTATATTCCTGCCATAATGTGGTTAAGGCTTCTTTTGAGATATGCTTATTATTTGAAGAGAGACCTGAGGGATCCATCCCATATATTAATCTCTCGGTGTTTTTTTCTAAATCGGGTAAATCTAATGTAAAGCTGTTCGGTTGAATATTAGATAGCCTCAAAAAAAAGTAACCTTGTACTGGTTCGCTATCAATGGCTTTTGGGGTTTGGTGGAGCGTATTCATATTAAATTGCACAATGTCTACGTTATAAGCAGAAATAATATCGGCCGTTATAGAGAGCTTCTCTTTTTTAGAGGGCTGCTTTTCAGATGGAGTTACCACAAAAAAATAGCCGTTAGCATTTTTGGTAATGCTAACTTGTATGTTATTTTCTTCATTATGCACTTCCCAAAGCCCAAGCAGGGAATTTGCTCTTGGGCTTTTTTCCCATGGTAATGGGTTTTTGGGAAATGAAAGCCCATTACACGCCACTAATAGCAAGACACTACAATATAGAAAAATACGATATGTAGCCCTCTTAATTAAGCGGGT
>JAVCKV010140844.1:0-18756 GCA_032274145.1 Herpochondria borealis | reverse complement strand
CCTCGGTGAGTCGGTCGATCTCGGCTTCGATATCGAGGCTCGTGCCGGGCTGCGGCGGATCGAGGTCAACCACCCATCCAATCGAGCTTCCAAGGACAATGCAGAACCCGGCGACGGCGAGCCCAAGCACGGTGGCGACGTAGCCCAAGCGGGCGGACTCGTTCGAGGCAATCCAGGCGCCGCCGCCGCTTTGGATGGCGGTTCCGATCAACATGATGAGACCTCCAACGAGTGCGACGATGGCACCGACCGAGACACCCGATGAGTCAGCAAACGGTGCAGCGGCGGTAGTAAGGAAGGCTGCGCTGATGACCACAATGGCGATAGCGATCACGGTGGTGAAGTCAGCGGGCGGACCGCTGCGGCGAATGGCCCGAACAAGGACCCCGAGGAGTGCGCTGGCGGCGAGTGCGCCGATCGCGACGCCGAACCCGCTTCCGCCGAGCTCCTCGATGCCGTTAAAGCTGCCGCCCGGGATGGACAGATCGGCCTGACGCACATGGCTTGTAATCGTGCCTCGGTTTGTCGACCAGGGGACGGCAAGGCTGGCAAGGGAAATTGCTGCGCCGATGATCGTGGGTGGAGCGGTGCGCAAGTACGTCGATGGAATGGCAGAGGAATCTTCGCTGGTCAGTGGCAGATTCCACGCCTCGTGGGTGCGGTCGAGAAACACGCCGTCGCGGCGTGCGGGGCGAGTGATCTGGTCGAAGGCAATAGCGAGTCCAAGGATGGCGAACGAGACAGCAAAGTGAAGCTCGAGGTTGAGGTTGTTTGTTGCTCGGAAGAGCAAGCGGCCGAGGCCTCCGGCTCCAATCAACGCGAGGCTGCTCTGGATGACGACGGCCAGCACCGTGCTGGTGTTGAGGCCAGCGGCGATCTCGCTGGCGGCCTGAGAACGGTTTGTTCGTACGTCACCAATGGCGAGCATGAGCGCTTTGCTCATCGGTGCGAGCGCGAGGAGCGCGATCGTCCAGACCGCCGTGATGGTTCCGAGGCCAAAGAGAAAGACGAGTGGGAGGGTGATGCTGGTGAAAACGAGCAACAACGCAGTGTCGGCGAAGCGTCGGATAACACGCCGGAGGCCGGTCGAGAGATGCGCAATGATCGCAACCGGAATGGCCCCGATGGAACCAAGACCGACGCCCACAACGGTCATCGAGATCGACAGCGGCAGGTCTTCGGTGATCGACGGCCCGAGCGCCTGAAGGGCGACGAGCACAATCGCGGCGCGTAGGCCTCGTGTTGGCCTGCGGGTGACAAGACCAATGATCGCAAAGGCGAGAGGCCACACGTACCAGGCAAGCTCGGTTAGGTAACCGTCACCGGGATCGACCGTGACCAGCAGTTCGACAACCCACGTGCCGAACGCGTCGATTGGATCGAGGACTGGACCGCCATTTTCTACGAGCCAGAAGACCGCGTCGCGGCTCCACTGTCCGATTCCGAGTGAGTCACCGTCGGCTTGTGCAAGTACTGCCATAAAGACAACCTACGCACTACGTGGGGGCCGAGGTCCGATACGCATGGCCGGCCAAAACGCGAAGGAGACCCGACACCAGGTGCCGGGCCTCCTTCGTAGAGCTGTTGTTAATCGCGTGACATGAGCAAACGAAGCACGTACCAGAACATGGTCATGAGCGAGCTGAACAAGCCAATGGCCGCAGCCACATGGCTACCGATTGGGTAACGCTTCACGACGTTTTGGGTCTGGAACAAGATTGCCGCACCGGAAAGGCCGATCATGGCAACGGAGAACCAGGTGCCGAGGCCAGCACCAAAGATCAGGCTGGCAAAGATGGCGAGCATGGCCAATCCCATTCCCCACATAACGATGGGACGCAGGAAGGACAGGTCCTTCTTGGTGAACAAACCAATGCCGGTAAGCATGGCGAAACCAATGCCGGTGATGACCGCAGCTTCAACAACGGTTGCGCCGCCATCGTTCGTGCTGAACACGTAGCTGAGGAACGGCGCAAAGATAAGCGCCTGGCCAAATGCCGAGCCAAAGAGGCCGAGGTACTGGCGTGATGGGTTGAGCAGATCGTTGGCAGCATTGCCGGCAAACCACTGGATTCCCATGACGAGGCCGAGCATCAGCATCCAACGGCCGCCTCCTCCACCTAAGAAGAAGTCTTCCATAGCACCGGCAATGCCGGTGACGAACAGGATTGCCTCAAAGGCAACAAAAGCTGCGACTGCGGCGGCGACATGCTGGTAGACGAGACCAACAAAGGTTGCTCGGTCTGTCTCGGATGCGTTAATCGCCGGAATGTGAACGGTGTCTTGATAACTCACGGTTGGCCTTTCGAAGTGCCTGTTGAAGCATGTTACAGCACCCAAATTACAGGTGTCTCTTTAGGTATGAACGTCGGAGTGGCCCAATTTCATCCAGACTGAGGGTGTGATTATTGATTCGGCACCAATTCGAGTTCTCCTGAGCCGAGATACGCACGAGAGCGAACACCTGGTTGACGCCGCAATAGTGGACATCAACGGGGTGGTATCTGGGTATGGAGATAGCGCTCGCCCAACGATTCCACGGTCGTCGATCAAGCCAATCCAGGTCCTGCCGTTGATCCGCTCTGGCGCTGCCGACGCGTTTTCGGTGACCGATGCCGAACTGACGTTGGGTGCAGCCAGCCACAGCGGCGAGGCCGAACATGTCGCGGCTGTCGACGCTTGGCTTACACGGATTGGCCTCGACCGTTCGGCGCTCGAATGTGGAAGCGACCGTCCAATCTCGGTGAACGAAGCCGACCGGTTGTTGAGCGACGGTCAAACCTTTGAGGCAATCCACAACTGTTGTTCGGGGAAACACACTGGCTTTCTTGCGATCGCCCAGCACATGGGCATCGACCCAGCGGGGTATATCCACCGGGAGCATCCAGTCCAACAATTAGTCACGAACACCATCGCCGAATTCACGGGTGTTGATGTGCACAGCCAGACCAGCGGAGCTGATGGTTGTGGTATCCCAACGTTTGCGGTGCCGCTTCATGCGCTTGCTACCTCTATGTCTCGCCTCGTTACGAGTGACGAGCCAGCAACACAGCGGGTGACATCGGCATTGGCCGCCAATCCGTTCTGGATCTCGGGCACAAACCGTATGGAAGTGCGTGTCTGCGAGGTCGCCAGCGAACCTGTCGTGCTGAAGGCTGGTGCTGAAGGTGTGTTCATGGCTGCATTACCCAACCGCGGAATTGGCATTGCGTTAAAGACCCACGACGGCGCTGCCCGTGCAGCGGAGATGGCGGTCGCCGGAATTCTGGAGAACCTCGGCGTGATTGGTTCGGAGCTAACAACCGCCGAGGTCACCAACAAGGCCGGTACGGTCGTCGGCACGATGCAGGTACAGATGCCATGACGTCAACAAATCACAATTCACCCGAGCACCAGTCGCCTGAGCACCAGTCACTCGCCCACGATGGCGAAGTAACCGTCTTCTCTTCGGACTCGGCGAGCACAACCGTCTCGGCGTCGGTCAAAGAAGCGTGGAAGTTTCGGGGCTTTATCTCCTACATGACCAAACGGGAACTGCGCACGACCTATATGCGCAGCTACCTCGGATGGATTTGGTCTCTCCTCAACCCAATTGCTGAGGTCGCGATCTACAGCATCGTGTTTGGCGTGCTGCTCGGGATCGACCGGCAAATCCCCGATGCCCCGAACGGGTTTAGCTCGTTCCCCCATTTCCTCATGAGTGGCATTGCGGTGTGGGGATTCTTCCGCATGGTGTCGTCAAAGGTGCTCAGCAATTTCACGGCCACTGTTCGTCTCCGGCGCAAGCTGTACTTCCCTCCGGTGGCAGCTGCGCTTTCCACCGCGCTCAGCACCCTTGTTGAGGCCGGTATTCTTCTCGTGGTCGTGACCTTGTTCTTTGGTTTCTGGGGCCACCTCTCTATCCACGCAATCGTGCTGCTGCCAGCGGCGCTCTTCGCTGCCACCTCGGGCCTCGGCGTTGGCCTTGCTCTTTCTGTCGCAAACTCGAAGTACCGCGACATCAGCTACCTGTACACGATCGGCCTTCGGTTGGCCTTCTACATGTTGCCGATCATCTGGCCGTTGCAAACCGCGAGCGGCCGCTTCTCGGGCACACCGTGGCTGGAGCCGATCATCACCAAGAACCCGTTTGCCACCATGATCGAGTTTGGGCGGAACGGATTGCTCTACATGACGTGGCCGCCGCTCGGCGACTGGATCTATCTATCGGTGTTCTCCAGCAGCATGCTCGTCATTGGCTGGATAATCTTTGCTCGGTCGTCAGCCGACGTTGCCGAAGGGCTCTAGGTGAGTAGCGAATTCGCAATCGAAGCAAACAACATCTCGAAGAAGTTCATGCTCGGTCGGAGAAGCACCAGCCTCAAAGACCGGCTCACGGGTTTCAGCGACAAGAGCAAAGAAGAGTTCTGGGCATTTGAAGACGTGTCCGTTCAGGTTCCCAAAGGGTCGATGCTCGGCGTTATTGGACGGAATGGGTCGGGCAAGTCGACGTTCCTTCGAGCGTTGTGCGGTGTGTATCGGCCAACGACCGGAAGCGTCTTGGTACGTGGCCGTGTGACCGCGCTGCTCGAACTCGGTGCGGGGTTTCATCCCGAACTGACCGGTCGAGAAAACGTGTACATGAATGGGTCCGTTGTTGGCCTCGACCGTAGCTACATGGACGATGTGATGGACGAGATCATCGACATGGCTGATATTGGTTCGTTTATCGACGCACCGATCGAGACCTATTCGTCGGGTATGCGAGCTCGGCTCGGTTTCGCCGTATCGGTACAGATGCAACCCGAGATCCTTCTGGCCGACGAGATCACTGCGGTGGGCGATATCTCCTTTAAGCAGCACGGCATCCAGCGGATGAACGAGTTGCGAGATAAGGGGACCACCATTGTTCAGGTCTCGCACAATTTGTCGATGATGGAGAAGAGTTGCGACCAGGTGTTGTGGCTGCATCACGGCAAGACCCGCCGCCTGGGCGATCCCAAAGAAGTTGTTGCCGAGTACAAGTCGTTGTCCAACATCGACCGCTCGGGCCGGATGATTGGTGAAGAGACCGCAAACCCGAAGCAGATTGCTCGCAAGCGCAAGCAGGCTGCGGTCACCGAAACCCTTGCCGCTGGCGATACCAACTCGAGTTGGTTTGAGCGCTTCAGCTTTACCGGGGTTGGTGACGCCGAACTTGTGGCTGGGGCCCCTGCGGTGATCTCGGTTGCCATCACGGCCGAACAATCGCTCGAGGCTCCATCGATCGAGCTGCGGGTTTTTGCTGCTGGCGGCACCCCGACCGGATTTGGGTACTCGTCGGGTCTGCTCGATGATGATGCGCTCGACGGAACCGTCGTGGCCAACATCGACCTACTGTCGCTTGCTGCGGGCCGGTACAACGTGCGGGTTGATGTGCAGTCGGCGGGTGCTGTTGTGGCTTCTCGGACAAAGAGCATTCAGGTTTCGCCGACCACCACGAGCGGCGATGAATTCATTGCGTTGCCGACCAACTGGGACTTCACCGCAAACCAATAGCGGCAGCCGCTACTCGAGGATCACTCGGGTGATCGAAGCGATTGCATCGTCAGCGCCGATGAACCAGCCGCCGATGGAGGTCGCTGCCACCGCGGTCATTCTGCGCACTGGGCGCGGGAAGTGACACCAGGCCGAGAGCGCCCAGGAGAGATCATCGCCGAGATCGTGGATACGTCGGGCCCACTTAGGGCGCGTGCGTTCGACGGTTTGGGGTTGTTTGCTAATCATTGCCTTGTCCTCCTTTCTGGTTCGTGTGTTGGGTGGGGGCGCGCAGGCAACGTCGCTCCGCTGAGGAGGCGCGTTCGCGCCGTGCATGCGGAGTCGAGAAATTGAGGCAACGCTGGCGGTGCCAGCGTCGGGAGACCGTCGGGCACCAGCTAACAGCTGGCGCGACCACCTCCAAGAGTGAGTGCATGGTTTTGCATATGTGGATTTCCGTTCGGTCGTGGCCTGGGGCCAACACGCAACGGTAGAGAAGTGGGGGAGGAGAGGCAAGCCTCGTGCGTCACAGTCTCTAGACTGTGTCGATGTCTCATTTCACCATCGTCGGCGCTGGCCTCGCCGGTTTGGCCGCTGCATCCACGCTCGTTGACCGCGGCAACGACGTCACGGTTCTC
The DNA here is from genome assembly GCA_032274145.1 of Herpochondria borealis. Classification (NCBI taxonomy): domain Eukaryota; phylum Rhodophyta; class Florideophyceae; order Ceramiales; family Ceramiaceae; genus Herpochondria; species Herpochondria borealis. The sequence goes on along the minus strand of JAVCKV010140844.1, from coordinate 12,622 downwards.
GAAGCTTCCAACGGGGTCGGCGGACGAGTTCGAACCGACGTGGTCGATGGCTATCGCCTCGATCGAGGCTTTCAAATCCTCCTCACCGCGTATCCGGTAGCGCAACGCGTTTTTGATTATGACGCCCTCGACCTTCGCCGCTTTCACGCGGGTTCGCTCGTGCAGCTCGATTCAGGTCGGGCACTCCTCGGCGATCCGTTGCGGCGTCCCGTCGACCTGCTCGACACGGTCCGGGCACCGGTTGGGTCGCTCGTTGACAAGACACGGCTGTTGCAGTGGCGCCGTGGCGTGATGGCCGGGACCGTCGATGACGTCTGGAGTAAGGCCGAATGTACGACCGATGCTCGCTTTGGCGATCTGAAATTTTCCGAGGACTTCGTGGAGCAGTTCCTTCGTCCCCTCTTTGCCGGGATCACGCTCGATCCAAAGCTCGAGGTGACGAGCCGGTTCACCGAGTTTGTGTTCCGCATGCTCGGAACGGGTTATGGCGCAGTGCCGTCGATGGGTATGGGTGCGCTCGGCGAGCAGCTCGCTGCTCGCCTGCCCGAAGGTTCTGTTCTGCTGTCGACACCCGTGGAGTCGGTCGAGGCCACGTCGGTCACGACCGCTGGCGGCGAGTCGATCGATACCGATGCGGTCATTGTTGCGACGGACATGTCAAGCTCGGCTGCGCTGACGGCAACTCCGGACTTTGGATGGAACGGTGTCACGACGCGTTGGTACGCATCGGACGCTCCGCCATTTACCGAACCGTTGCTGTTTCTCAATGGCACACGTGAGGGGCCGATCAACAACGTTGCGGTGATGTCCAATGTGTCGCGCAAGTACGCCCCCGCAGGCAAGCACCTGACAGCCGTGTCCTATCCCGGTACCGAAAAGTCAGAGAATGACGACCGGGCGGTGAGTCAGCAGCTTCGTGGCTGGTTTGGCGGGGCAGTGGCTGATTGGGAGTTATTGCGAACCGATGTCATCGAACATGCACAGCCGCGACACCTTCCCGGTGAGGACGTTCCGGCTAAGGCTCGTTTGGATACGAACGTGTTTGTTGCTGGCGATCATCGTCAGAACCCGTCTATCAACGGCGCCCTCCAATCGGGCCGCGCTGCAGCACGCTCCGCGTTGGAGCACGTCAACAAACGCTGATTCTGTGGTTTTCCGGCCGTTCACTTGGGATGTTGTTCAAGTGGGTGATGTGGCTCGTGTTGATCTTGTGAGGCAAGTCAGCCGCTGTGGGTCAACTTTTGTCGTGACGTCCGCCACATTTGTGCCCGTAACACAATCGTAACAATCACGCTGCGTGGTTATCGCACCGTTTTAACCAACGTTTACCCAACGGTCGCTTGGCGCGACTCCGAACTGGGCCAAGCACCCTCGGTGGGGATCAAAATTGTCAGGTAGACAGGGCTTGAAGGATGTAATTACAACCTTGTAACCTCATCCAGCCACCCCGTTTTTTTCGGGGTCGGCTCAATCTCGATAAAGCCACTGCTGGGTGGCTGTAGGTGGCACTAAATAACATGACGATGACGGATGATCGCGGCTCGACTCTTCTAAGCGCAGCGGGAACGCAAGAAGATCACGAATCTGCCGTACCGACCGGAATGCAGGTCAAGAAACGTAATGGCGCACTGGAGCCGGTCGATCTCAACAAGATCGTTAACGCGGTAGCTCGTTGCGCAGAGGGTTTGCTGAACGTCGACGCCATGCGTGTCGCCACCCGCACGATCTCGGCCCTCGCCGACGGCGCAACCACTCGTGAGCTCGACGAGCTCTCCATCCGCACCGCTGCGGGGTTCACGGTCGAGGAGCCCAACTACTCCAAGCTCGCAGCACGCCTTCTTGCTACCTACATCGACAAAGAAGTACGTAACCAGAACATTCCGTGGTTCTCCGAGTCGATCCGCGCTGGCCATGCCGCTGGTCTTATCGGTGACGAAGTGGCGGTCTTTGTCGAGGAGAACGCCCCAGCACTCAACGCAGCCATCAACAGCGACCGCGACCGCAAGTTCGAATTCTTTGGCCTTCGCACGGTCTATGACCGCTACCTCCTGCGTCACCCAGAGACCCGTCAGGTCACCGAGACCCCGCAGTACTTCTTCTTGCGTGTCGCCTGCGGCCTGTCCAAGAACGCCGACGAAGCAATCCGCTTCTATGACCTCATGAGCAGCCTTGCGTACCTGCCATCGAGCCCAACGCTGTTCAACTCGGGCACCCGCCACGCCCAGATGAGCTCGTGCTACTTGCTCGACTCCCCAGAGGACAGCCTCGAAGGCATCTACAAGCGCTACACCGACATTGCCCGCCTCTCAAAGTTTGCTGGCGGCATTGGTGTTGCGTGGTCCCGGGTTCGCTCGAAGGGCTCGCTCATTGCGGGTACCAACGGTCTTTCGAACGGCATCGTCCCTTGGCTCAAGACGCTCGACTCTTCGGTCGCAGCTGTTAACCAAGGCGGCCGCCGCAAGGGTGCAGCATGCATCTATCTTGAGAGCTGGCACGCCGACGTTGAAGAATTCCTTGACCTCAAGGAAAACACTGGCGATCACATGCGCCGTGCGCATGGTTTGAACCTGGCCAACTGGATCCCCGACCTCTTTATGGAGCGTGTCGACAAGGATTGGCAGTGGAGCCTCTTCGACCCGAGCAAGGTCCCTCACCTCACCGACCTCTTCGGCGACGAATTCCGCGCAGCATACGAAGAAGCAGAATCGGCCGGCCTGTACGAGCGTCAAGTAAACGCCCGCGATCTCTACAGCCGCATGATGCGCAGCCTCGCGCAAACCGGCAACGGCTGGATGACCTTCAAGGACGCATCGAACGAGAAGTGCAACCAGACGGGCATGGCGTCGGAGGACGGCACCGCCAACGTCGTACACCTTTCGAACCTCTGCACGGAGATCATCGAAGTCACGAACCAAGACGAGACCGCAGTCTGCAACCTCGGCTCGCTCAACCTCGGCGAGTTTGTCAACGCCGACACCCTCGAGTTCGAATTCGAGCGCCTCGCCGACACCGTCATGCATGTCATGCCGTACCTCGACCGGGTCATCGACATCAACTTCTACCCAACCGACGAAGCCGGCTACTCAAACAGCAAGTGGCGCCCGGTTGGCCTCGGCCTCATGGGTCTCCAAGACGTCTTCTTCAAGAAGGGTCTTGTCTTTGACTCACCCGAAGCCCGTGAGCTGTCAGCTCGGATCTCCGAGGAGATCTACCTGAACGCTCTCAAGGCCTCTGCAGCGCTCGCTGAAGAGTTCGGCACCCACGAGACCTACGACCGCACCCGAATTGCTCAGGGCGACCTGCAGTTCGATCTGTGGGGCGTTGAACCAACCCAGACCGAACGTTGGGCCGAGGTCCGCGAACTCGTAGCCAAGCATGGTCTTCGCAATTCGCTCATGATCGCCATTGCACCAACCGCAACGATCGCATCGATCTCGGGTTGCTACGAATGCATCGAGCCTCAGGTATCGAACCTGTTCAAGCGCGAAACGCTTTCGGGCGAGTTCCTCCAGATCAACCGCTACCTCGTCAAAGAACTGCAGAGCCGTGGCCTGTGGGACGCCGAGATGATCAGCGACCTCAAGCAGTCCGAAGGCTCGGTACAAGAGCTTCCTCGTATGCCCGAAGATCTCAAAGAGATTTACCGCACCGCTTGGGAAATCCCAATGCGTTCACTGATCGATATGGCCGCTGATCGAGGCGCTTACATCGACCAAAGTCAGTCGTTGAACTTGTTCATGGAGTCCCCGAATATTGGGAAACTTTCAAGTATGTACATGTACGCCTGGAAATCTGGACTGAAGACGACCTACTATCTGCGATCCCGCCCCGCGACCAGGATCAACAAGACAACAACAACACCAAACGGCTCTGGTCCGGCACCTACCAACGGTGGCGAACCAAAAGCTATTACCGAACCAACAGCCTTCACCGAAGCAGAAGCTGTGGCCTGCTCACTCGAAAACCCTGAGCACTGCGAAGCTTGCGACTGATTCTTCTTCGCAACCAATAGCCACTTCACACACGACACCAAGAAAGACCCTCTAGATGGCCCTCATCGACGACGCCCTGAACCCCGATTTCTCCGAGGTTCCTGCAACCAGCGGCGCAGCGTTGCCAGCACAGCAACCAAAGAACATTCTTGATCCAGGCTTCGACCTGACATTGCGCCCAATGCGTTACCCGGTCTTCTACGACATGTACCTGGACGCCATCAAGAACACCTGGACCGTCGACGAGATCGACTTCTCCGACGACTTGGTCGACCTCGAGCGCAAGCTCATGCCCGCCGAGCGTCACCTCATCGAACGCCTCGTTGCCTTCTTCGCAACAGGCGACTCGATCGTGGCAAACAACCTGGTACTTAACCTGTACCAGCACATCAACGCTCCCGAAGCTCGCATGTACCTGTCACGCCAGCTCTATGAAGAAGCGTTGCACGTTCAGTTCTACCTGACGCTTCTCGACAACTACATCCCTGATCACGACGAACGCGCCGAAGCGTTTCACGCAGTGGAGACAATCCCGTCGATTCGCCAGAAGGCAGAGTTCTGCTTCAAGTGGATGAACTCGATCGAAGGACTCGACCGCATCGAGACCAAGGAACAACGCAAATCGTTCCTCCTCAACTTGATCTGTTTCGCTACCTGCATCGAAGGGTTGTTCTTCTTCGCTGCGTTTGCCTACGTCTACTTCCTTCGCAGCAAGGGCCTGCTTAACGGCCTCGCCGCTGGCACCAACTGGGTGTTCCGCGACGAGAGCTGCCACATGAATTTCGCTCTCGAGGTCATCAACACTGTTCGTGCCGAAGAGCCCGACCTGTTTGACGCTGATCTCGAAGAGCAGATCAAAGAGATGATGGATGAAGCCATCGAGTGCGAGTACCAATTCGCCGCCGATGTGCTCGCCGAAGGTGTGCAGGGCATGAGCCTCGCCGACACCAAGGTCTACTTGCAGTTTGTTGCCGATCAGCGTCTCCGCCAGCTCGGCATCGCACCTGTCTACGGCGCAAAGAACCCGTTCGACTTTATGGAACTCCAAGATGTCCAGGAGCTCACCAACTTCTTCGAACGCACCGTCTCGGCATACCAAACCGGTGTCGACGGCGAAGTCGGCTTCGACGACGATTTCTAATTTTCGCCGCAAGGCGAGATCCGGCCTTTAGGCCGGCCTCGACTCGCGCTGCGGAACGCAAGCGCCTTTTCGCCCACACCGGCTTCGCAGCTGCGGGCTACCGCTCGATGCTCGACTGCTGGCCATAGGCCGACTCCGTTCAACCGAGCAAGCTCGGATCGAACTAGCGATGAAGGCCGGCCTCGACTCGCGCTGCGGAACCCAAGCGCCGTTGCTAGGCGAGAAACTCGGGTTTGCCGAAGCCCGCCAAGGGCTAGGGCAATACGGCGGTTCTGAGTTGATTACAGGCAGGGTTTTGCCAGTGTCGATGTTTGGAGCCGCTAGGCGAGAAACTCGGGTTTGCCGAAGCCCGCCAAGGGCTAAGGCAATACGGCGTCCGAAAGCCGCTAGCTTCGCCGTGTTTGTTCTCGTACGGTGATGCTCATGACGACTACAACCTTCACCGGGCTCGACCTAGTTGAGCTCCAACGAGTGCTCGAAACCGGCGTTGACCATGGCGGCAATCCGGTCGAGCCGTATACCGACACCAGCGGCGGATGGCCACTGCGGTGCTGTCTTGGATTCTCCGAAGTAGGCGAAGAGATGGCACTCCTTGCCTGGTCGCCGTTTGCGTGGAAGGGCGTGTACGCCGAAACCGGCCCGATCTTTGTGCATGCCACACCGTGCGCTGGTCCCGAAGGCTCGAGCGAACTGCCAGCGGAGCTGGATTCGCGCCCCATGGTGCTGCGGCCGTACACACACGACCAGCGCATTGCCTATCATCACGTGCAGCACGTTCCCGAGGGCGGCTCGCTGAGCAAGCTCGCTGCAGAGCTTCTTGCACATGACGATGTCGAGTTTGTTCACGGGCGTAACGTCACGGGTGGTTGCTACAGCTTCGAAGCCCGGCAGATTTAGGCCAAGGCTGCCATGACCTGAACCACTGCATCGACTGCATCGCCACGGACGCAATAGTGGGTTATGCCCCAGCGCTGTTCGAACTCAACGAGCTGAGCAGCGATTGATTCGGGTGTGCCGAACAAGGCGAACGGGTTGTTGAGCGCATGGCTGGTATCGAGCTCAGGGAAGGGCTCGGCAAATTCGGTGGCAGTCGTTTCGCGATCGTTGGTCAAAACGACGCGTTGCACAAGGGCATCGATTACCGGGACCTGGCGATCGTGGGCGGCGGCTTCAGTGCGCACCACATCGATTCGTTCGGTGGTGGCTTCAGGTGCCCAGCGCACTTCGTGTTTGTGCCCGTCGGCCTTTGTAGGTCCCATACCTGTCATCCCGATGATCGATGCGTGGCGAGCTCCCCATCGAAGAAGCCGACGGTTGGAGCCTCCGACCAGAATTGGGATTGGCTGTTGGGTGGCTGTGGGCTTGTCGATCTGGGCGGAGTCGAGCTGAATGTGTTGGCCAGCGAAGGAGACCTCCTCACCTGCCATCAAAGCGGGAAGAGCGTCGGCGACCTCGAGGAAATTCCGCACGCGGCCGTCGATGTCGGGCCGTTCTGCGCCACGAGCGTTCCACTCGGCGGGTGTGTGGCCAGCGCCGATGCCGAGCGTGAATCGGCCTCCCGAGACTGCGTCGAGCGAAACGCTTGCGATAGCGACGTCGAGCGGATGACGTACGCCGAGGTTGAGGACATAGGTGCCAAGTCGAATGGTGGTTGTGTGTGCAGCGAAGTGGCTGAGCAACACAAAGGGATCAAAGGTGGTGCCCGGGTGATCGGCGACCCGAACCTCGGTGAAACCCTGTGCTTCGGCTGCCTGTGCTGCTTCGGTCATAGCACCGACGTCTTCGCCAAAAGCCGAACCCGATACTTGCAAACTGAAGGTGATTGCCATTCCGATTACCGTAGCCCTCGATCTGTAAAGCTTCTTGCAGTGCGACTACGTTCTGCTGATGGCAGATCTTGTTATTGACCAGTTGACCGAACTCGGTCTTGAGTACGAACTTGTCGAGTGCGACCCTGAGCTGGCCGATACCGCCGCGTTCTGTGAGACCTACGGCTATTCGGCGGAGGATTCGGCGAATGCAATCGTTGTGGTGGGAAAAGCCGACCCGCTCGTGTTTGCGATGTGCCTGGTACTTGCCGATAGTCGGCTCGATGTGAACAAGGTGGTTCGTAAGACGCTCGAGGCGCGCAAGGCGAGCTTTGCGTCGGCGGAGCAGACGATCGAACTCACCGGCATGCAGATCGGCGGTGTTACCCCGTTTGGCACTACTACGTCACTTCGATTGCTGATCGACAGCCGGGTCATGGACCGCGAGCGAGTGATCATCGGCGGAGGAAGCCGCGACCGCAAGTTGCTTGTGCCACCAGCAACACTTGCTGCCCATCCAGGGGCCGAGGTCATCGACGGACTGGCGAAGGTGCCAACACCTGAGACGTAAACGCTCTTAGAGCAGGAGTGCCCAGGTCATGAGCAAGAATCCGAAAAGGATGAGTGACAGGCGCATGAGCGATGCCCAGAACGCGAGTTGCGCACGTTCCTTGAGCGATTCGAGATTGCGGACCGAGGTCGAGCCGCTCCACCCGTTTGGTTCTGCTGGTGCCATCGATGGGTTGGCTGAGTAGTTCTCGAGCACAACCGAGATACCGAGCCAGACGGCGAGTATTACGGAGATGAAGGCCAACATTGGAGAACCGACGCTCAGCTGTGAGACCACTGCGGCGGTGAGGTAGGAGACTCCGGCGAACCAATGCATGTTCTTCCATCGGGGCCCGAATGGCAAGAGTTAGGCCTTGAGAGCCGCTTCCGAGTTGACGAGAGCCTTTTCGAGCCGTTCGATGACAAAGACACCAACAACGCCGCCGACCAGTAGTCCAGTGATTGTGCCAGCGGTTGTTGAAGCACTCTCAGCTGAGATTGTGCTCGATGCGTAGAGCACTCCGGAGGCCGACGAGTTCTAGGCCGGCTGCCGGGGTTCCCTGGGGGATTAACCCCAATTGTGGTGGTTGTAGACATCAAATGTGTTGAGAAATCAAGTATTCGGCGAATGGCCTATGTGTTGGGTCCTGAATCTCAACGACACTCTTTGTACGCTCACGTTTACACCCTGAGCGGTTTCTGATATCGGTTTGTCCACTTTTCGTGGCTGGAATCGAATCTGGGGTTGCGGCAAATTGTCCAACACGAAGTCGAAACCAGCGTTTGAGAAGGCCACCATCGATGCGTATTTCCAGTTCGCTCCACCGCTCGTTTCTTTGGGCAACACTTATTGTTGCGGCCCTCATCGTTCCCCTTGTTTGGCAATCTGGTTCACAAGCCCAGCCAGCCTCAGCGGGTACCGGTCTTGTTCCCGATGCGGTTCGCACCGACCTACCAGTTGCTGTTGACGGGACGGTCTTTGATATCGAGCAGATGGGCAACAGGATCATTGTTGCGGGTTCCTTCACCCAGGTCCGGCCAACGCCGGGAGCTGCGCCGATAAACCAGGCCTATCTCTACGCCTACGACATCAACACCGGCGCCTTTGATACGGGATTTACGCCCACGGTCGATCGCGAAATTGAACAGATCGTTCCTGCCCCCGATGGCTCGGGCCTCTACCTCGTTGGCGCATTTAACACGATCGACGGCACCAGGATTCGCAAAATTGCCCGTCTGAATGCAGACGGTTCGCTCGATACAGATTTCAAAGCAAACGGAAATGCAAAGGCAACCGCAGTTGCCATCTCTCCAGACGGAAGCAGGCTGTTTGTTGGCGGCCAGTTCACGACCGTTGCAGGTCAACCTCGGGCCGGACTCGCCGAGCTCGATGCGGCCACTGGAGCGGTCGCTAGCGACTTCACCATTGGCATCTCTGGTCCGATCGGCGTCGGCGGCGGCATGACCGTAAAAGGGCTCGCCGTCACTCCCGATGGTCGGGAGCTCGTGGTTATGTCCTCCTCTCGATTTATTGGAGACCAGGAACGTTATGGGTTGGGCAAGATCAATCTGACAACCTCGCCAGCATCCATGAAGGGTTGGCGCACCCGTCTGTTTGAGGACAACAAGGATCGTGTTGGCGGACAGTTCTGGCTACGAGGTTTCGACCTTTCGCCCGACGGCAAGTACTTCGTCGTAACGACCTCGGGTGGCGATCGCCCACCGACCAACGACGTAGCGATTCGGTTTCCCGTCCGAGGTGGTGGCGGCGATGACATCCAACCGGATTGGATCACACGTAACTTCGACTCGACATACGCCGCTGCTATCGACGATGACGTTGTCTATATCGGCGGACACTTCCAGTACACCGAAGCTCCTGGCGCCATGGACCCCTACCCAGGTGATCCCGAGAAGAGCTACGGGTTTGGTGGAGATCAAGATGCATCCGTCCTTGGAAACCAGGTCATTGCCCGTAAGCAAGTAGCAGCGCTCGATCCAGCGACTGGTCATTCCATTGGTTGGAACCCGGGTGCCAACGGCTTTAACGGCGTCTATGCACTTGAGATAATCGATCGCGGTCTGCTCCTTGGTCATGACGGCGACATCGTTGGCGACAAAACGGTTGGCCGTGCAGCGTTCTTTGACCGCGACAACCCAGGAAATGGCAACGAAGGCGGCGGAGGCGGCGAAGACGTCACGCTCGACACCTCTGTCACGTCGCCACTGACCGGCTCACAATTCGACGAGGACACGACCATCACCATCGAAGGTGTGGCCACCTCACCCGATCGGGTAGCAAAGGTTCAGGTAACCGTCTACGACCTGGCGAATCGCACGTGGATGCAGCCTGACGGAAGTTTCGCTTCGCCGTGGTCGTCGTCGCTGGCGACGTTGGCATCACCAGGCGCAGCAACGTCGAACTGGCAACTGCCCATCGTGCTTCCCGACGGCGGGGAATACGAAATTAAGGCAAAGACCTTTGACCAAGCTGGCGCCAAGGATGCGACAACAGCCAAGATCCGTATTCGGGCAAACACCGTAGGTGTCGACGAACTACCCGACACGTTTATCACGGCTGCGATCGTTGACAACAACGCTCGTACGATCTCGGTGACGGGAACAGCAACCGACGATGTCGGTGTCGCAAATGTGAAATTGGCGTTTATCTACCGAACACAACTCGGCACGCAATACCTGCAAGCGGACGGCACACTCGGCGACTACTTTGCCTTTAAGCCTGCGCTTTCAGACCCGGGTGAACCCGGAACAAACTGGAGTGTCGACGTCACGGTGCCCGTCGATGGCAGCTGGGCTATGCAAGCCTTTGCAAAGGACGTAGCTGGGCAGCAGGATGCCTCAAAAGCTCGGGCGACCCGTGTGGTCGGTGCCGACATCACCGATGAGGCGCCCTCGTTGGTGCGCATCGACGACCCAACGGTTGACACGCTCGCGGTAGGCCAGGGCTTTACCGTTGCTGGTCTCGCCGAAGATGACATCGGTGTCGACCGAGTGCTTGTGCAGGTCGTGAACCTCGCAACGGGTGAAGGCCTCCAACTCGGAGGCACCATCGGCGGAATCGACGGCGTGGCTCGCGGCGTGGATGCAGCGCTAGCGAACCGCGGCGCAGCGTCGACAACATGGTCCACCGACGTTCCAGGGTTACCGCCTGGCCGATACCGGGTGAGCGCTCGGGCGTACGACACCTTCCCGAAGTCCAAGCTTGCGTACAAGGACATCAATGTCCTGACAAGCCCAAACGAGTCGTTGCCGACAATCCTGTTCACGACGCCAATTGCGGGGGACATTCTCGAGCCATCGATCACCGCCACTGGCGTCGCAACCGATAACTCCGGTGTTGCCCGCGTCGAGCTTGCGTATTACTTCCGAGGAAGCGCGGAGCAGAGCGCCGGGTACCTGCGTGCCGATAACACGATTTCGAACGTACCGCAGTTCCGAGATGCTGTTCTGGCCTCGCCTGGAGCCCCATCAACCGCATGGTCCGATCCTGCTCGCACCATGCCATTTGAAGGTGCATGGTTTGTTCGTGCACGTTCGTGGGACGACGCTGGCCAGCCCAGCAACGACGATGTGTATGTGTATTACACGTACCGCCCAAACGATGCTCCACCGACCATTGAGGTAGACAGCCTCACCGAAGGTGACCTCATTGCGCCTGGACCGCTTGCTGTTAACGGCGCCATCTTTGACGATCAGGGCGTGCGGTCGGTGCGATACTACGTGCGTCGTAGTTTCGTTAATGAGGGCCCGAACCCCGATGCGAACATCACCACAGCCAACTGGTTTGCGGCGTTTGTAACGCAGCCAGGTGGCGTCCGATCGAACTTTGCCTTTACGAGTCCTGACCTCGAGCCCGGATCATGGTTTGTTTTCATTGAAGGGTTTGATGACGCTGGCCAGCTCTCGGCACGAACCCGAATCAATTTCACGGTTGGTTTCGATGGCAACGTCGCACCCGACACCCGAGTCGTCAGTCCCGTGAACCAGTCGTCGGATGCGCAGTCGCTGACGATGACGTTCTCGGGCACAGCGACCGACGACATTGGTGTGGCCGAAGTTCGACTGCTCGTGTATGACGTGACCGGTCGCGGATTTATTCGTCCCGAAGGTGGCGTCACCGGTGAATCGGCCAAGGCATACCGCTCAGCAACGCTGTCAGCACCAGGATCGGCCGCCACGGATTGGACCTATTCGATCACGCTGCCACAGGACGGGCGTTATTACGTGCGGGCAGTTGCGTATGACAATGTCGGTATGCGACAGGTCGCCAACAGGTACTCGTGGTTCTGGGTGACACCCGGGGACACGAAACCAACGGCTGAAATTCTCTCGCCAACCAACGGCGCAGTAGTGCCCGGGTCCTTTACGGTCTCGGGAGTTTCGACCGATGACGTTGAGGTCAACCGGGTGAGGATTCTTGTGCGGAACGAGGACAACCGTTCCGTTGGACTTCGTGCCGACGGAACCGTCACCTCGAGTGCGCAGTGGCTCGAAATCGATATCACCGCAGGTGCAACCGTAAATTGGTCAAAGGACCTCAACCTTCCCGCAGGCCGTTGGCGCCTCGATATTTTGTCTTACGACTCGACCGAGAAGTTCATCTACGCAGCGGCGAAGATCGTCACCGTCAATTGATGTCATAGACCGTAAATACGCGACATGATGGTGCGGTATGTATGAGCTAGTCCTTCGAGCCGAAGTCGGTGCCTTCCCGTTGTGGACACCCGCTGGTGACAATGTAATTCCCGACTCGCTTCCGCTTTCATCTCGGCTGTTGCTGGCGCTCGAGGACTGGACGGCGTTCTTTGACGACGTTGGGGGAGCAATGAGCGATAGCGACATCGTGTATGAGTTTATTGGGCAGGGATACAAGATTGCCCATGTCATGCGCCGGGAGCTGAAGGGCAGCACGCTATGGCTCGATCATCCGGTGACCGAAGAGCGCGTTCGTATCGAGCGTCAAATCCCGCACTAGCAATCTGAGCGGTTGCGCTCAGAGAGCGACAAGTAACGCCGACTCGGCTCATATGAGCAAACCAAAATTTTCTTTCCGTTCGACACCGCGTGTCAGCACCGGCGATACCGAAATTTTGCTCGATGGCAGTGATACC